>JAIPRL010008692.1:0-19633 GCA_025469235.1 Pemphigus obesinymphae | reverse complement strand
GGCCTAATTCCCTGCACTTAAAGTAATATGTTTATATATATATATATACAGGTATTTTAAAATATTTTAAATATACTCACGCTTAATATCTAAATTGTAATTTAATATAAATATAAATCAATAACCATTGACAACTATATAATAAAATAAGATACTATTAAATATTATGTTATATATTATGACTAGGGCTGGGCGATAGTTTTTTTTTTAGCTTTGAGCCGATTGTTTTGGATCCTTCGATTATAATCGATTAATCCTCACGATACATCGATTATCGATATACCGATATATCAAATCATCGATTAAATCGTTATCAAATTATAATCATTTAAATTGATTATAATTTGATAATTATAAAAATAAATATCTAATAAATTAATTAACTGAGTTTTTAATAATGTCTGTGTTCATTCTAATATGTATTCGCATGGAAGAAAACCGTGCCCCCTCTATTCGTTATCGCTTGATATATTCCCGAGCCTTCATTTTATCACCCCCAACTCTTGACATAGGCCTTGCGATTTTTGTTGATGTTTATTGACGCCATATACATCAGATTCGCGTTCCCTGAACTTTTTGACGCTGGACTGACTTTGTCCTTGAATCAGGACCGTCTGACTTATATACACAATATACGTATATATACGCTTGTGCGTACCTATATAATATAACTTAGTAAAAATATTCTATTTTTCGTACTACACAGTACATATTATAATAAGTATATTTTTTACTTTTAATGGCCTTTTTTATTTTCATTATTAATATTATCAGTGACGTATTTTAAACTTTTATCTAGTGGGGGGTCCAAAAAATATTGAAACCAATCATTTATATTATAACATTCATATATTTTACCATCTTATTAAAGACAAAATCGCTTAGTTGACAGACAAATAAGAACTGTTGTAGGACTGTTAGTAAAGGATGTTAGGAGATGCATAATCCGTACACTATTTTTCAAATAATACATATTCAAAATATTTCATTTAAATTTTGATCCTGTTTTTATCCGTATTTTGCTTATTTATCGTTTTTATAAAATTAATTGGCAGAAAATTGTAGAATGATCATTTTTTTTTTTTGTTTTGTTACCATTTCCAAACCGATTTATGAAAATTTTGGTAGAAAATTATTACGATATTCACCTTTTTTTTTATTGATGTCCCGTTTTTTAATTTTCAAAAAACGGTCACCCTAGTTATACGTAAAAATTGAATAATTGATTATAATAATATGATATAATTTTATATTTGTCAATGCGTGAAGGTCAATAATAATATTACACGGAAAGAATAATTGTAGGTAGGTACATAGAATACTAGGTATATAGGTAGTAACTAGTAAGTACTAGGTACCTATTCATTTGTATATTTTTATTTATATAAATTATAAACAATATTTTCGTATAACTATTTTGTATTATATTAGTACCATTATATCATTGCCATTTATAGCCCTTGGGCTAAGATAAATATAATAAAATAAATACTATGGCATTTCTAATGTGCAAGTTCTCATACATTTCAAAAAATAATTTCATAATTATAAATTTCAATAAAATAAAGTTTTTGCAACCGTTATTAAACCATTCTATAATTTGGGCTTCGATTAAATTTTGGCTCCAGATAAAAGGGTTCTGGTGCCGGTAATGGCTCTACTTATATTTTAGGGTTCTGGTTCTGGAACCGGTTAATTTCGGTTCGGTTCCAGTATCTAATTTATATTTTATACTACAGTATAAAATAATCAATTTTAGTATTCATTACTTGAATTTAATCTTAATTTAAGTGGAACGAGAGGTCTCTTCCTTTTAAAAATATATGGATACACTTGTAGTTTGCTTTTATTCAACTGTTAGATTATCATAAAACGTAATATACCTAATTATATAATCAGTGGTGTATACGAGGGTATACCGTATATTAATCGATGATTCGATATATCGATTAATCGATGTATCGATAATCGATGTATCGTGATGATTAATCGATGCTCGATTAATCGATTAAAATTTTCTTTTAAAAAACATCGATTAATCGATTATATCGTTTTCAAAAAACGATTAATCGGAATAATCGCTCAGCCCTAAATGATATATATATTATATTATTTATATATTTATATAAAAATCGAAATATGTACATATATATTCGTATATTAACTTATATAGGTACTATAAAAAAAACTGTAGTAAATATACGTATATCGCATATCTATCATTGTACGGCCACCTCGGCGGAGAAATTGGTCATGTAGCAATTTACCGCGGCGTTATTTCACTGCGAGATTCACCGTAGATTTTATTGCGTCGGTGTGCGTTCCATAATATCAAATACGTGTGTTACAGTTCACCGCCACCGCCACCGCCACCGACACCGCGACAGTGTGTGCGGACCTTTAATCGTGTAATAAAAACAAAATTTGTGGGTATTGTCATAATCAGGGCTTGGAAGTTCTAGAAAATGCATATTTTTTTTGAGTAGTCTTGGATCATTCAAAGTAAGATATAAATTTGTTTCACACTTCCCTGATGTCGTATACGAAATTTTATTTTGCTAGTTTTTGCATATTTACGGTTTTTAGTGCTATTTTGCTAATTTAGAGTTTTAAGTACTATTTACAGTCATGTTTTTATATAATAAAGGAAAATTTATCGGGGCAATTTATTATTGCGAGAATATTTGGATAATACACCGTATTATTTTCTTATTAGATTGAAATGATGCAGTTAGTATTAAAAATGCTCAAGACTATATCATAAAACCCGGATTAGAAAATAACTTAATGTATATTAAGTCAAACTTTGCCAAATTAATATCGGCTACTGAAAAATTACAACAGCAACATGTACCATTATCAGATTCAATTAAAATAGTTCAAGATATTCAAAAATCGTTTGAAACTTTATGTGACCCAAATGGAAAAGCTGTTCAATATATGTTCAATCAGGTATTGGAAAAAATCGTGGTCTATTTAGGCGTTAATAAAAATATCAAAAGTTCTAACTGGTGAAGAAACACCTGGAAATTTAGATAGTCTCCCTGAAGATTTAAGTTGTAATGACTTAACATTTTTTAAGACCGTACCCGTGACATCCGTCGGATGTTGAGCGGTCATTCTCGGCATACAAAACTCTACTGTCAAATAATCGTAGATTATTATTATTTTCAAATTTGAAAATATAAGAAAACATCTTATAATTCAGTGTAATTCTCAAAGTAAATCAAATAAATTCATTTAAAATTATTAAATAATATTATTATACAATAATACATAAAATTGTTTTACATATTTATATTAACAGGAAATGTTCCAGAGCCGGACCAAGTACCTATTTCCTAAATACCTACCACCATATTATTTATTTTATTTTATGAAAAATATAAGTTGTAAATATAAAAATTTCAATTTGCATATTTTCCAATTTTTAGTGCTATTCATAGCGCTTATTGTGGTGTTTTTAAGTGCATATTAAAGCGCTAAAAATGCACTTTATTAGTGCTATAACTTCAGAGCCCTGATCATAATATAGGTACCTAAATAATACATATTATTTTGCTAAAATATGTTCATAATACTGAAATTATGTTGTATATTTTTCAATATTTCATTTCATTACTTTTATTTAATTTATGTAAATTAATATGAATTTTGACACTACTGATTTATTAACACATACGCATGTTGTTTTAAATTTACAAAAACTAAACTTACACAATTTTGTTTATTATAGAGAATCTATCAAAATGTACCTATCAGTATTATACTTTTATTTGAAGTTTAATCCAGTACTATGTCGTTTAATGTTGAAGTTAACATTTAAAAAAAAAATAGGGTACAGATTAGTAATAATTCCAATCTACTATTCCCGGCCCTTCCTTCCTTAATGAATAAATTTCGGAAAATCTTACTTGTTACTATCTTCTTCTACTTTTTATCTTACTATGTTTTTAAAGGAAAATTCTCTGAAAATGTGTTAGTTATTTACGACCATTAGTTTGGGTTGGATGTTGAATAATAAAAAATATAATATATATATATATAATATAATATATAATAAAAATAAAATAATAATTGATACCCACTCATGACCTCCCACCTTTAATGTACAATTTTGAAAATTATCCCAAGAAACTCAATAGATCATGATGAATCCATTGACGAAAATCACTTAAATTGGTTGAGTAGTTCTTGAGATCCTACGTCGACCATATAATGAAACCTATGTATACGTACATTAAGTATCTAGTATAGATTAAAAAATTTAACAAATTTAAATTTTTTGATTAATAAATTAAAATTTTTTTTTTTAAATTAATACTCGTACCTAATTCTTGATATATTTTTTTATTGTTAGTATGTAATACTTAATTTGCATGTTAATTTATTAGATTAAAATAGTTATACGTGTAGAACGATTTTATTTCGGGGGAACATATTAGAAATGTTTGTATTTTTTAAATTAATTAATTATTATGTATATATAAAAAAAAAAATACGAAACAGCTAAAGTAAAGTCAATTATAATTTACATCTTCCATAAAATTTTCTAAACCCATGAAGTGTCCTCGTATATAATGATGTTGGTTGAGAACTAACACAAAAGTGTTGCGCAAAAATGAAAAGACTATCTAGTTTATCTTTTTCTTAAAATTCTACCTGAATTATATAAAATAAAATAAATCGTAAAAACAAGGAATTAAAATATTAATATATTATCATGATATATTTTATATATATTTTATGATAATTATTTTTTGTTTTAGGAGTAAGAGTATCTATACTAACTTCACAAAATATTTAGTACTGAATACCATTATTATTTAGTATTTATTAATTACCTATATATTTTACAATTTTATCTTAGAGAAGTTTTATGTCAAGTTAGTGGCATATATAGGGATTTGTGATGGTGGATGGGCGAAGAATTTTTTTCAAGAAAAAAATGTCGTTCCACCGTGGCAAGAATTTTACACAGTATCACTAAGGTGTAAACCACGGACTAAAATATATATTTTTTTGATTATTGTCGATATCAACAAATAATATAAAACAAACATAACAAACCTAACAATATTGTTCTATTGATTAAAAATATAATTCTATAAACTAATACTAATAAAACATTGGTCATAAGATTTAGTAAGAATATAATTATATTATTTTTTATCACCGAACCATATTATTATACACCGAAAATATGAAGTATTCATTTGACACATTAATATTATTATAAATATAAAATAATCTTAAATTATACCAGTATCATCTGATAAACACACTTTGTATATTTGAGGCCACCTCTCATATCTTTTGGAGATTTTCTTTAATCCAACAATGTAAAGAGTCTTTGAATTCTCTAAATAGTAATACTGTGAACTGCCAAAAAAGCTTTCTTGCAAACCCTAATCCTTTCTGACCCATCAGTCATAAAATATTTAAATGTATTAAGCTTTGGCTTAGAGGTTGGTATGCTAAAGGATGTGATAGGTTCAGCGGTAGGTAACTCATCAGTTTTATGTAAATTATCAAGATTGAATTCAATTAGAGATTCAGACTGTTGAAGTCCTAGTGCTGAACTTCTTCGTGTTATTGGATTACGTTCAATCAAACCTTGTAAGTAAGAGTCTTATTGGCTTTTACTTTCCAATGAATAAAAATTATTAAAAATGGCGATTGTGTCACTTATTTTTTGTAAACATTAAAATTTGCAGTTACAGTTTTCACCAAATTTTCTTACAGCAACAGCATTACCTTTACTTTATTTATATAATTTTTACCTTCTAATCTTGATTTTTGTCTAATATTTCTTTTCCATTGTCCAGAAACTGCTTTTCTTTTGCCTTGACTCTACTCTTCTGTGTAAGTCTCGTCAGCAGATGAATCAGACGACATTTCAAGAAATGGAAAAATAAATAAAAAACTGTTATGTAAAAATTATACAATGAAAATAATGAAAAAATGATAAATGCAATCAAAATCAATCAGTGATAGTGATGAGAATAAACATACAAATTTTCACTCCTAAAGCCACATTTCTCTATACAAAGTACAACATAAACGATGCAATAACCATTCATCTACTGCAGATGAATGGTTATTACATAGCATGGAGATTTTAAACAAAAATATTTTTGCAAGTAATGATGACACATGAATGGTTTTTACATAGTATGTAGGAATACTCTTTTAGAGTTGGTATTTATAAAAATCTCAATTTAGATAAAAATGTCAGATGAATGGTTTTTGCATATGCCGTTTCAAATGCTATATAACCGATATATTTTTTCATAATAATCATGGTAATAAGTAATAACCAAATCAAACAATAAATACTTAACAATATTTTCTTACCAAAACAATAAACTAGTAATGTTTAAGTTATATAAATACCGGTATGTGTAACAATGTAATATAAGGTCAAAACGTATTTTTAATGTAATGTTGAATTTATAGGTAGGTACTAGATATTATTAATGTATTATACATGTACCTATTAATAAATTCCATATTTTATTGCTCTTTAATAATATTGACATTTACAAAAGTATTTTACCATATGTATTTTTAAATTTGGGCATTTTTTTCCCTAGAATCATACTTCAGTTTCTTTCAGTGGACTTTTATTTCTTTGGCTCATGTTTCTGTTACCTTACAGAATATACAGTTCATCAATTTTTGATTACCGGAATTTCCAACCGAAAAGTTCGTATTTTTAAAAATGTTTAAAACATGTCAAAAAACATCATGAAAAAACCTTTTAAAATGTCAATTTAAATTTTAAACGTTTAATAAGTTTATACCATTTTTTTGTTCTTTTAAAAATAACTAATTTTTTACAACCCTGAACATGTTTGAGGCTTTAAGAAGGCATTCAAAAATACGTTTAGAAACCGGAAATTTAAGCGCGTTCGTAAATATATTTATATGAATATACCTAAATTGGAACATTGTATTAATGACACCTGAAATTAAGCAACAATATAAGTTCAGTTTCTAGTTTGAAATACCCAAAAAAATAAGTCATCAAAAATTTAAAATATTTATGTAAAACATTTTGATTTTTATAATATTTTTTCTGCGTATAGAATTTACAACGATGACACGTATTTATTTTTTTGTTCTTGTTTTAACAATTTTTTAACCAAAAGGAGTCAAAGTAAGAGATTTGGAGTAAAAATTAAATAAATGTATATAACCTATATAATTGCAGTATAGTAATATACACAATTATTATTCACGTATACCGCCAAAATATATTTCGTTAACAAACTTTTACAATGAAAATAGACCAGAAAAGGACAGACAACAGCATGGCATGATAAATTAATAAAATTTTAATGTTTTGCAAACATCAATAGTCCATCGTACTGACGATCCGTGACTTTGTCTAATTGTAATTAATATTACAATATAAAATATTAATCAATATAAACTAACTATAGTTAATGTTTTTTGAATTAATTTAACTTTAGCAATTTAAGTGTTTTTTTTTTTATTATCAATATGATCATCTTGGATAATTATAGTAGGTATTTGATTTTATATAGTATTTCGATATATCATTGATTAAAACTTGAATAGAGAAATGAGGTAAACTATAATTATTATAATTTTCGAATTTTATATAATACTTTTTTACAAAAATTTGTAGACATTTGTTTTATTAGAAGATTTTTATTAACTCTGTGTTTTTCTTCATTGTCAATTTTTTATAGTTCTATTCTTTATAAGTAGATATCATAGATTAAAAAACTTGATATTATCATAAAATATAGATTTTACTTATATTAAAATTGTTTTTAATATTATTAATAATACCTATCCTTTATATTGCTTAGGCCCATTTACATTTCAATATTTTGATATAGTAATATTGATATATATTTATAATAATTAAATAGGTGTTATTTTTTCTAATAAATTATAATTTTTTGCAATATCTAAAAACATAATCAGTAGGTATACCTCCTAAGTAAAACACGTAAAGACAAATGTCATATTGTTCAATGACGTTGGCTAAGAACAAACATATATGGTATTATTCGTACTCCTACCTTACGAAAAAATACGAAAATTATCTATATTTTTCTTAGCACTGCGTGTAAATTTTATAAAACAAAAATTGTAATATCAGGAAACTAAAATGTATACATTGTTTTAATTGATTGTTTTAAGGTGTGAACTTATATTACACTGATTGCTACTAAAACTCGGTTTAAATTTAAAACCACTATTGGTTAGTGTCCTACATGATCTCCGAAGAGTATCCACCCCTACTTACTATTTTTTCTTATTTTGTTTCCTAATCTTGTTCATCAGTTACTTAAAAAAAATCCTTCCTTATTTTGTTTTAGAAATTCTTTAATTAAATCAATTTTTTTCTCCAAAATGTCTTCAAATTAAATTAAATATATTACGGATAAGACAAAATTGACTAATCCTAAAAAGGCTAAAATTATAAAATTTACGACAGTCTTATTGAAAGATTTTACGTATTCCAAACGGACACGTGAAAGTCATTAGTGAAACCAAATGGTTGGGGGGCACGTGGACAAGCTCGAAAACAAAATATACAGCGATAAATCCGATTTCGGATAACTCTTCGCGCTGATATTATTCATAAAGTCTATTGGAGAAATAATTTTACTATTTTCGGACCCAGATGGCAAATATTACACTGTATGTGATCAATCAGTACGGGCGTCAAACGAGCTTCTTCTGGTAAAAGAACCGGATATTTTTTGTTGTAGCGAAAATCTAACTATAGTAGGCATCCTTCTACTTGCAGTAGATTATTTTTGTAACATAATAGACCACGAACAGTGGTTTCGCATTTTGTCTATTTCTTTGAGAAGAAAACTCATTTCATCCAGTGAACTAGGGTGCACATCGCCTTATCTATTTCCTCGATACTAGGCGAAACACCTGCATCTGGTACGGTGTTTCTTCTTAAACTATCACGCATATGAAGCCAGTAACAGGTCAAACGGAGAATTTTCGGCCAATGTCCGATTGGTGCAAAAGTGGGCATTTGGTCACGGTCTCAATTATTAAGAGTGTAATTATTTTTGTCTCAACATGTTAATTTATTTCAATCTCAGCCGACGAAATTGAGTCGACTATAGGCCATAATGCCTTTGATTTCCTCAGATCGTCAGGTCTGGTCCACCCAAGACTATAGTTCACTAATTCTCCCGGGGACAATCCACGTGACGCACTGTTTGCTGGATTCTGTGCAGCTGGCACGTGTCTCCAGATTTCTGATCATGTCATGTGCTGGATCTGTACAACGCAATTTGTTCAAGCTTTGAAGTTGGCTTTTTAATCCATGCTACAACTACAGTTGAATCCGACCATGCAATTACGCGGTTGATTTCGTAATGGAGTTGAATTTTAGCACACGTAGTTGATTACACGAACGAAGAGTAGTGACTCAAAAAGTTCCAACCTAGAAACGGATAGCTTATTTTCGGGGACCACCTTCAATTTTACCATCAAGAGCTGACATTGGGCGGTTCTGTTCAGTTTTTATGCTAAAATATACACAGCAGCGGTTGACGCCATTTCAGAGCTATCACAAAACCCATTTAATTAATACATCGATATACGCACTTGTTCGATCAGTAGTTACTCATCGTGATAACACTTCCACTTCGCCTTTTGTGGTAATGGATCATCCCATTCAACTCTTAGTGACCATAAATATTTCATGAGTATCTTAAGATGAGTGGTTACGGGTTCTAAGTGCCCAATAGGATCAATAATACGTAAATACGTACAATTTTCGAGTAAAAATATCGCGTTTAATAAACCGAAAAGAATTAGTTTGGTACTGATAGGCTAATACGTTACGATTTGGCTCCTATTTCAACCCCAGTACTTGAGTGAACTCGGCTTCATATTCGTTAAAAACAATAGGTGGGTTTTGTCGGTTTTCCGTATGTAAGGTTTCCAATACCTTAGTCGAGTTACTAGATCATTTTTGTAGTTCAAACTGCCCACTTTTGAAAACTTTTATGAGGTTTGGTTGAAGTTGAAGAGTACTTTCTATGCAGTTTGTGCCAGTAGCAACATTGTCCACATACTGATCGTTACGTATGACTCATTGAACATCCGATTATTCCTCTGCTTCGTCGATGACTAGATGATATGAATGGTGATGATAGGTGTCCAAAGGTCACAGTAGTCATTTCAAACGTCTGAATGGGTTCTGAAATGTGAAATCGGTAAAGAAGTCGATGATATTGTCTATGTTTAGTAGTAATGATTTGTCTGAATATTTGCTTAATATCAGCGGTGAACACAATTTAACCGGAATCTGATGATTATACCGAGTAGGTACTTTTGTAATTTTCGCTTAAGAAAAATATTGTCATTAAACGATTTTCCGTTCGAAGTCGTAGCTAAAGCATTGTATACAACTCGCACCTTTGTAGTAATATTATCTGATTTAATCACTGCTTGATGTGGAGTGTAGTAATCCTGTTTCCGTTTGGGTGTACCTGCTGGTATTGCTCTCATGTGATCACTATCGAGGTAATCCTGCGTACAGGCAGTGTATTGCTGACATAACTGCAGAAATTTCTCCAATTCTTATTCTAAGCGGTAAAACCGATTGAGGGCCATTTGACGAGACTGTCCCAGTTTTGGTAAATTACAGTTGAATAGTAAATGGACCACGTATCGACCATTCGGCTATTGTGTAGTTGTATCACGATATATTCTCGTGCATTAGTCTTCTGCCAGGCTCGTTTTTGAAACACTTGGTAACTCTTCAATTTCCCAGAAACGTCGTAATGCTAGGTCTACATTGTCTAAAACAGTTAACAAAGTAGTGATTAGAGTAGTAATAAGATAGCGATACCGGTGCATCCCATTAGTGCCCAACCAAACACGGTTTCGATACCAACTGGTTCACTTAGTGAATTTTCACGTCACTTACTTCGAATAATGAAATCTCAGCGCCAAACAGTACGTCTACTGATAATAATTCGTTGAAATTTGAATCGGCTAATTCAAGTATTTTTAAATGCTTCAACATTGCCTCTAGTATGTTCTAAGATGGTGTAAATCCGGTAATTAGTGGAACTACATACGCCTCGATTGACAATTATGGTTAGCTGTATCTTACGGAACAATTAACCAGGTGTGCTCGAGCTTTTATCGTAGGTAATTTCACTCCAGCTATGCCATGGACTGTTTAATGACACTTCTGCCACACTACACCTATTCGGTTACAAGTAACACCAATTCTTTTATCAACTGATATCTTTCGATTGGTGCCTTTTGTTTGAAAATTGGACAATTAAAGAGTAAATTGCCCGGTTTTTCCTTGCATACTTGGCACAAAAATGGTCCTTTTTGCTCATTTCCTTTACTGTTCATGCTTCTAGGGCCTTTGTAATTTCATTACGCTGCATATAACGTTGTAATTTTAGTAGGTTTTATCGGTACCCTTTCACGTCCACTTGTATTGAACTGTCCGGCGCCTGCTGCTTTACAAAACTTAGTTAAAAATATTACGAAGTCGGCGGGGTAACGTTATTGCCTCTCCAGGGTGGGAAAGAGGCGAGTCCTGACGATCCAGACACTCACGGACTCAGGACTTTCCCCTCATTCCAGAAAAGTCTCTCGCAAGACGATTAAGGTAACCAGGAACCCTGGAACAGGGAAATGTGTGTGGGAAATCCCACGCCGTACTGTATGGAACGAGAGACGGCTGAAGTACCGAACACGTTTCCAACAACACCGATCTGTCAAGTCATGTTTTGACCATTGTGTTTCATGAGTATAACGCGCGACACCATAGCTAGACCCACTACGAACAGACTAGTGAGGTGCAATTTCCAAACACTCTCCCACAGTAGGAACCAAATCCACATTATTCTCGTTACCATGACGAAGTCCAAGGAAGGCAAAAATCCGCGCCCTGGTGCCCACCCGGACCATCCACATCAATCTAAAATTAAAAATTCCATATCACCATCTTCATCTCGCAGCTGCTCTCCTATCAACATAACACCAGAACTTCACAATGATTGTGCATCAAACGACCTATAAATTTACATAAAATCATCCCTGCTCCAGAATACCATCAACCCTAGCAAAATCCAAGACACTGACGACTCTGACGACAATACATCAATTACCTCAAGGACCACTTCTACTCATGCAAATCCAATATGGAAACCATGCATCCCCCCCATCTTTGTCGACACCATACCAAACTATCCATGGTGTGTTTTTGCAATAGAACTCTATAAACACAAGGATATACAACATGTAACGGAAAAAATGTCAAGAATTTAAATCAATTGCCCCGATGAAAATTCATTTCGGTTTGTTCAAAAATTTCTTACATTAAACAGTAGTATAGTAAACTTCCATTCCGTCCCTCTAGTCAGCGACAAATCACTAAAGATTATAATCAGAGGTTCCTCTGTATATATCCAACGATAAACTTACAGAGAAGCTAAAAACTATCGGTTTCGTACTCAACTATGTGCGCCCTTTCTACAAGAACGGAAAAAAGATTCCAATCCATATGGTCTCCATAAAAAACAACGTGAATCCACTAAAGACATAGTCTACGTCAAAGTAAGAATCTAGGTTTACAAGCATTGTGGACCAGCACAGTGCTTTACGTACAAAAAATTCTGACACTCCTCCCTCCAATGCGGTCATCTTTCCAGATGCATTAAGTGTGGCAATGATCACGCTACCAAGAATATATCAAGCTTAAAGGTCAAGCAGCAAAATGTTGTAATTGTGGTGGAGATAATACCGTGAACTTCAGAGGCTCTCCCCACTGCATCAATCTGGTCCAGCAAAAAAACAATATCATCAGAAACCCACTTACGCGTAGCAAAATCCAAAGCAGTCCACTAATTACCAGATCATCCTCCAAATCATTGCACCTGCAAGTTGGAATATCTTATACCCAATTGGCCCAAAAACCTACTCAGATATCCAATATCCCATTACTGCATCACATTACCTATTCACATCCGCTAAACAATCAAGCTACTATCGCATGTAATGAACCAGTCAATTCTACTTCGAAAATCCTTCAGGTCATACAAAAATTCTTTCTATTGTTCCAAAACTGCTCCGACCCACCAAACAAAGAACAAGACCTAAACTCCGTCTTATCTATTCTAAATGACTTATTAAATATAAATGACTACCTAATACCTCAAAATGAACAACATTCTCTTCTGGAACTGTAACAGTATCTTTTCAAAAATCCACAAATCAGAAATTTTCATTAAAACACATAACATGGACATCTTATTCCTAGGCGAAACTTGCCTAAACCCAACATCGCCTTAAAAAATCCAAAACTATCACATATACAGACAAGATCGCTCATCTAAGCCCAGAACTCCAGCTTCGGGAGGTACCGTTATCTTAGTGCACAGGAAAATCGTTCCAATATCGATTCAAAAACATCAACACCCAAATTGACTCCACATTGATAACCATCAAACTAAGCAACGACCCCTGTGATATCTCCTCAATTTACATTAGCCCTCATGAATCAATCACTGCAAATGATTTTAATATCCTGACTAATCACGGAAGACTTTTTGTTGAGACTGTCTTAAAGCCAAACGTGCATATTGGTACAGCCAATACCAACAACCAACATGGCAAATTCCTTTTCCCATATGGAACATTCTACCTCCTACAATATCTGCGCCTCTATCTCATCAACTACTCATACAACCGGGTACATTCATCTGACGCTCTGGACATCGCGCTTATCCAACTTCCACACCTGAATTACCAGTTCATCAATCACAATGATCTCTCATCAGACCTCAACCCTGTCCATATTTCTATAAACGACTCCCTGATCACGAAGGGCCCACTAAAACAAAACCATAGACAATTTTCAAAGTGCTGTATAGTGTAGGAGTAACATTTTTTAGATAAGAAATCACATTTGGTAATAAACAGTGAGGATTCTTTATGATCAAGTGGATCGTTAGTAAATTTAATTCGAGAGTGAGCTTTTTTTTTTTTTGAAATAAGAGACTTTTTAATTCTTTAATAACTCAGGATGAGAAGATAGATTTAACAAAACACGATTGAGGAATATAGGTTAAAATTGAATAGTGAAGAGCATCAAAAAATTAGTTTACTGCGGAGTTACAATCAAGTTGCGAAAAAGTCAACATCCAATTTGTTTGGGCCGGGAGCGTAAAATATTATTACGCGCGCCCGGTTACCTATCTACTTCGCGCGCGCCACTTCACACGTTATTTAAACTGACTCGGTCGGCCACACAGTGCGTATATGTGTGAATAGAACTCTAGATTTCCTAACCGGGGTCGCCAAGGTAAACTAGGGCCTATGTAGATGGAAAAGTGTGTGTAGTGTGTATATGTGTGGGTGTGTAGGTATACTTAAAAACTATGGGACGAGGGAAACTTAAAAACTATCAAAAATAGTAACTCTGTTGTATGATAATTAAGATTTCATGTATTGCTGGTACTAATAAATATATATGGTAAATAATAAATGGTAAAAATAATGACTTACGGCCCTTTTGGCCCAAACAGGTAAAAACGTTATAAACAAAATAATATAGTAAATAATAAAATAAAAACCCACAATCTTTGTCGGTGTGAAGACTGGCCAGCTGCACACCCGTACCTAAATCTAAATAAATACAATAACACACACACACACAGAAAATATAATATAAAATAATTCGTTCACACACTATATAATTAAAATTCATAATAAAAAGCGGCGATTAGCGCATGAACAAAAATATAATTTTGTTAACACCGTGGCGATTAGCGCACACGTAAAAAATATACAATAATATCACGGCGATCGTGCGTGATCGCGTGCGTGTATATATTTTTATTTATAAAAATTATTGTGGCGATTAGCGCACACATTTATTCACGGCGATTAGCGTAACGCAAATTGTTAACTATTTTTTAATAAATAATTCGCGGACATTAGGTACGCGTTTACCAATAACGGTGTATCTCGCACGACGGACGAAAAACAACAACGAAAGACGACGATAAAACGACTGCCACGAGTCTATAATTTCACATATAATAATTCACAAACAGATAATGACAATTATAAACTTAATTAACTAATGTGCGTGTGTGTATGTGTGTGTGTGCGACCGGTCGGCTTTAATTGGGTCGTTGAACAATATATTTATTTTGCGATCCGGCGTCAACACAATTAAAAGACGTTAAGAAAAAATTGTATTATAATCGCCTTTGGCGAAGTAAAAGAATGTATATGCACTATCAAAAGAGGGAATAGAGGAAGAAACTTTCAGGGAAATATGTAAGGCAGGATGATATGAATCAAGTGGTACTAGAGGATCATGGGCAATTTCAGAAGTAACCTAACCTAACCTAACATAAGTTAGTGAATACCAGATCGAGAAGAGATCCATTACAGTTTATGATTGGAAAAAACTGTTATAGGTGAACCCTTCAGGAACACATGGAACACGTATGATGCAAGATGAATTGTAAATTAGACTATAATCGTTGTTTTTCCACTATATATCAGGTAGATTATAGTTACCACAAAACTATAAAAGCATGGTTAGTATAATCATATAGTGCAGACCTAAAGAAAGACATATGCACTTCATATGTAGATGCTGGAGATTCAGTAGGGATATATACACCACAAATAATAAATTTTATAGTTTCAAAAGAGAAACGAACAAATAGTTGTTCAACGTTAGAATGGGAAATACTTAAATTAACAGATGGAATGTCGTTAGAGATAGCGATCAGGAAACCTCCTCCTCTTTTACAGGAACTAGATTGTGAGCATTTATTAGATCTGAAAATATTATAATTTTGTAGACCAAGTTCATTATCGTTATGAGTATCATAACTAAGTTTCAGTTAAAACAGTAAAAACATAAGTAAGAGAAATGATACTACATTTAACATTCATAACTTTAGTACGAAGGCCTCTGCAGTTTTGATAAAAATCGGAGACAATATATTGATTAGATAAATGGTTTATTTTAGCTTGTTTGGAAGTACGTATCGACTAGAGTTTTTTGAGCGATGGATAATCTTAGGTACACCATTGAGATAAGGAATTGAAAGATCAACTTCATCAGCTAGACTACAACACTCCAACTCAATATTCTTTTTCATTATTCATTATCCTATTCTTTCTTAAAGAATCAAAATCAAAATCAACATTATAACTTCATTTTAAGAGAAACAAATTATTTTTTAAAAACAATTAATTTTATTTAAGTTTCATTATAATTCATTGAAGTATAATATACCAACCTAACATAATCTACGTACTACTCAATTTGAAGTTATGCCCTAAATAATTTTTATAAAACACATACGATGGTAAATTAAACTATTATGAGAACCATTTTTTAGCGAATCAACAGAAAACTATGCTTAATATAAAACAAAAAATTGGTTTTAGAAAACCAAAAAAAAATATAGTAATGATTTAGGCGAATTAAATTTTAGTGAATTATTTAATGAAAATGTCGACAATAATGAAAAAAATAGTGAAATAAACATTACATAAATAAATACTACTCGTATAAATTTTAAAAATAATAAAGGGTCAGTTGAGCAATATATTTCAACATGTAATACTATCACAAATCCTATAATTTTTCAACTAGGAATATGTTTAGTAGTTATGCCAAAAATTTAAATAAAACAACATTTTTTTTTGTAAGAACATATTATAATTTTAATAATTTAGGAGTATTTACATTTCAATCATTGATATAGTAATATCAATATATAATAAATGATATCTAAAAATTTAAAAATATTTTTAAGTTTCAAGTAAAAATTTCAGTATATTGTATAATATTGGAAAATCCTTGAAAACTCGTAAAAAGAAATTCATTATATCTACAATATATAAATGTAAGACAAATATTGTCTCATGTTCGAATATTAGTATTGGTCCCGATCAAACATAACTAGTGCTATTAACACGGTATTACGACGAAAAAATTTGGAACCCAGATAGCTAAACTTTTTACGAAGTCTAGGAGAATTTTATAAATTTTAATTACACGATTATAAAACTATCAATTTTTTGACTGAGTGCTGTGAGGTGTAATCGTATATTCTGAATCATTTTCGTCAGAGCTTAAAATTGAAAAAAATTCCAGGGGCAGGCTTAGTTATATAAGCGTTCAATACTATACCTATTTATAATGTATATGTAATATAATTTTTTTAAGTATAAGATTTTAACACCGAATAATAAACAAATTTGAAATTTATTTCATGTAACATTTAAAACAAAAATACTACTACACTTTTATGAAATAAATAATTTTTTATAGAAATTCAATATTTTGAAAGAGAATATTTTATTTTAGAATAATAAAGTTATACGAATAAGGAGTAGTTGCCATTTAAGAAAACTAAAAAGTTAAAAAAATCATACAGACAAAATATAGTATAAAAATTAATTATTTCACAAAATATTTAGACTTTAAATTGAACAAGAAAAAATTCAAATTTATACGTTATACATGACTAAAAATGGGAAAGAGCATGCTTAAAAAGTCAAGCTGTGTACCTATATATATTTATGAAATTTACGTTATTTAATAAATTAATTTTTAGTAAAATAAATTAGTAAATTAATACTACTTTTTTTTAAAAAAAAAAAGCTTACGTAGGTACTAATATACTTATTAATACTAGTATTAAAGCTTCACTAGAGAGAAAGAACTAACACAACTACTACAAAACTAATAAACTAAAACAAACGAATTTAATAAAAACCAAAATCCTAACTCAGATTTATATGAATAAGAAATTCGTTTATCTATAAAAGACGGGGAGAAAAAATAAAAATAAAGGAGGGATTCAAGTTAGAAGAATTTATTACATTAATAATTTAGCTTCAGAAAGCAGGACAATGAAAAAGAATATAACTGAAATAACATGAAATAACATCTTAATTATATATCAACTTTATGGGATTAAACAAATGTAACTTTTCATATATCATTTTGCGCGAGTTGACCTTGAGTGTGTACTTATATATGTAATACCTAAATGATCAATTAATGTGGAACAATGAAAATTTATTGCATATACCTATGGTGACCATAAATATAAAATAAAAAAAAAAATAAATAAATAAATATTATTTGGTTAAATGTAAAAAAAATACTTATATCTGTTTGTTTTAGTTTTTAAATATTTTACCTATATACCTAATATTATAAAATATAATATAATATAACATCTACTAAAAATCACAAAATAAATGTAATAATTTAATTTAAAATATAATGTAAAGAAGTTAATATGTAAATACATTCATAGATATGAATTTAGAATTTAAGTGTTTTACTTTCATTACCTATAAAAAAAATAATTTCTTTATTTAAATAGTAAAATTAAAGTATAGGTATAAACATAGGTACCTTAAATATTCATATACTATTAATTTGTGTGTGAACATTTTAAAAAAATTGTCATAAATGTGATTCTGTACCTACAAGAGAAGACTATAACGGATCATTGAAAGTATTAGACAATATTGTTTGTTTTTAAGTATTACTCAGAGTTTTAGCAAAAGAAGTCAATAAAAAAGTTTAAAATGTGCAATATGCATAATAAAAATAAGTATATTTAGAACAGTACATAGATCAAAAAATAAACATCGTCTTATGAAAATAAGAACGTATGGACGTTATATATGGGTATACTATACCTACACCAAGTTATATACCTATATTATACAATTCATTTTAGTAGAACTCAATCCAATTTTATAAACGAAATGTACTTTCACTAGTTTAATTTAAAAAGCTATACAATATTTCATTGATAGGAGAACATTTAAATATTATTTAAAATAATTATTCATAATTCAAATTTTGTAAATTACACAAATAAATGATAAATTTGATGCAATATAGACTTAAATAGAATTAAAATTAAATTATTTTATTTATTATTTAAATATATATATTAAATTAAATTGAAATAAGAACGTTGATGGTACCTAGTTATATTCAGTTTTAAGTGTTGAGAACATTATGTGAAAAATTAATGTTTTCAAGGGTTTTATATCATGAATTTAATTTAAATTGTAATCATGATTATAATACTATTTGTTAATTTAAAATTTCATTATATTTTTGATTAGATGGTGGAAACTAACTGGGGAAAATAAAAAAGTATTTACAAAAAAGGTGATTAAACAGAGGAAGTGGTGCGGTGATAATATTTTTTACCCCTGGTACAAAGTAATAAATACTCACCCACCAACCTACTTAATACCCACCTATCCTATTCATGGTGACCTCTTTTTAAGAATGAAATTAATAGTTGATTTGAGTAGACTTTTTTTAATATAACCTTATAAATAATGACATTATTCAATCAAATTAAATAACCCTTTTATTTTAAAAACTTTTTCTCTAATTTATTTGTAGAGTGTACCAACTAAACTTAAATATTTAATTATGTATAGCAGCGTTTCTCAAACTGTGGGTCGCGACCCCCTGGGGGGTCGCGATTCAATTTTTGGGGGGTCGCGAGAAGTTTTTTCAAATTAAACAGATTGTAAGAAATTTATGTTTTTTTAAATTGTATAGACT
>JAIPRL010008691.1:0-19634 GCA_025469235.1 Pemphigus obesinymphae | reverse complement strand
ACCAGTCTATACTCGCACTTTTTATCGACTTTTTAAATCAAAAAACACAAAAAATTGATCACTATTTCCTGTAAAAATGGAATCGGACGGCGGAAGAAAAACTGTAAAAATATATATTATAATGACTCATTATAATATAAATAAGCAAGCATTCTATGCATGTATATGCCAATAGGAAGTAGAATGTGTAGTAACATAGAAAAGTGTATGATTTCTAGTGGGGTAAGGAATAAGATATCTTAATAAATAAGCATCTAAAGAGCCATTAAGGAGAGAGGAAACATAATAGGCATCAGCTTCAAGACTGCAGAGAGAGTGGAAATATTAAGTGTATTGTGGATTAATGTGTAGTCATGTTGAGAGTGCACTATTTTTTAGGACAAAGTCTGCATAGAAGAGAAATTTGTTTTGGACCCGTTCAATGCTGAACTGATCTTTAGCCAGATAGGAATGCCAAATTACTACACCATATTCTAAAATAAATCTAAACAAAACGAAGTAAATAGTTCGAAGACAGGTGAATGAAATGAAAAATATTGTATTGCGTTTTATAAATCCTAAACTTTTTAGAGTTCTCCCTATGGTAATGTTAATGTGATAATCAAAATTTAAGGTGGGGTAAGAAAGATTCCATGACCTTTATAGATAAAATATACCAGTTCAATATAAATATGAGTGAATGCTAGGATTAGTGTCTCTAGAAAAGGTCATGACATGACATTTGTCTAGATTAAGCATTAAGCTAAGTCGCTTCGCCCATGTGAAGAAGTGTCGGTCGATTGTCTATGTCGGTCGAATGGTTGTCGGTCGATTGTCCTGTCGGTCGATTGGTTGTCGGTCGATTGTCCCAGACCCCTTCTTCACACGGGCGAAGCGAATAAGCTTAATGCTTAATCTAGACAAATGTCATGTCATGACCTTTTCTAGAGACCCTAATCCTAGTATTCACTCATATTTATATTGAACTGGTATATTTTATCTATAAAGGTCATGGAATCTTTCTTACCCCCACCTTAAATTTTGTTATCACTTAACATTACCAGGTCTGGGACAATGCCAGAATGAACATGAACAATGAACATTGCCTATCATGAACCGGCATGACCTACGAAATCAAACGCATATCAAAATTTTGGCTGAATTACCATTTTGTGCTATATTATAGATATGTTCATGACAATATTTAATTTATGTTAGGAAAGTTTATATTATCATGGATTTATTGTTTTATTTTATGTCTGTGGCTAATATACTATTATAGAAAATAGATATTTTCTTTCATCTAAAAATAAATACCTATTTTAAAATATAAAAAAAAGAATAATTATAATTACGTTATTACAATAATAGTACACTGTACAATATTGCAATCTATTTTAAGCTCTCAATACTTCAGTGACGTGATTTATTAAGAGGCATACTATATAACACCAACTTGAAAATTTACCTAAAGTTTAGATTAAACTGTGGAATTTTGGAAAATCAGGTTTCTATTCTGAAAAAAAGTTTTGAATATATCTATTTGTCTACTGAGAATCGATTAAAGTGATTGAAAAAAATCATTTCAATCAAAGAACATTTAGATTCGTACTGGGGCTTATAGATCTGTGATTCAGTTGGGATTTTTTGATCAGTGAATACAAAATAACTAAGTATCAAAATGTCACATTAATACTCTTGACATTAAATAACTATATAAATGTTTCGTATGTGTTTATATTGAAATATAATTAAATGTTTTGTGTACTTATTATAGTAAAATATAAATATATAGATGCATTTTTTTGTATCTTGTATCAACTATCTTGGGTTGACGTTGGTCTTATTTAGATAATTCGTATTCATAATTTATATAAAATCTAGTTAAATAGTGAAGAATATATTTTAAAGAGTTATCTCGTGAACAAAAACATATTTTTTTCATAATGATTAATGTTCCATATTCATCGTTTTTAGATTAGAAGTGTTTTCTTATTTTGTTTTCTATTATATGGGGAAGTTGACCTAGCGCTTTGCGGTTTTGTTTATCCCCTTTTGTTTAAAACCTCTTTATATTGGTATCCATTAAGGTGATATGGGGGGGGGGGCATAGTTTCCTTTGGAGAATATAAAAAAAAGTGACTTTTAATGTGTTATATACCAGAATATATAACACACTTTGACATCAGTCCGCGTTCGATCCTACGGGCACCCATGCCTTATCTTCTTCCACAGCTAGTTTCGCCTAAAATTTCGAATGTAAGTAGATTTAATCAATTTGTTATTTTTGAATTCATAATATGTAGCTTCCAGGATATGTAAGGCGAAAAGTAAGGCGCGGGAAGTGTCAAAAAAGTACCTCACGAGAGCTTCCTATACGACCTGAATAATTAGCAAATCAATTGGATTCTCGTGGGTTGTTCCCGGGAAAGTCTAAATAATTCCCGTCGAGAACCGCTTGCAACCGAAATACCCACTTACGGGCAGTGCCCAGGACGATATGTGCTGTTAAGGAGCTCATGAATTTTCATATTTTGAAAAATGTAGTTAAAATTGCTTACATTTACCTCTTAAAACTTCTTAAAAATCGAGTTTGTAGCATCTAGTACTCAGTATACGTGGATGCTACTATGAAAAGCTGAATTTGCTGTCCCTGTCTATCCAACTAACAATATTAGAAAATTATGTTTGACATTCTGATTACAGCTTTGTCATTTATAATTTTAAAGTAAATTGATCTAATATCAAATATTATAATTTATAAATGACAAAGCTGCAATAAAAATTCCCATTGTAATAATTTTTCTATATTGTCAGTTGGTTAGACAGAAACAGTAATGCGCATGTTACGTCCTCTTAAAACCAAAATACTCGTAATTCGTGTCAACAACAAGATATAGTGAAAACATTTTGACTTTTGACGTCGTTGTAGTAGTTAAAATATGTTAAAGCTGTCTGCAGTGGCGCAATTAGCCCCAATATTTGAGGGGGGCTTCAGCTCCACCATAATATTAAGTAAATGTAGCCCATGGGGGTAGAGTAAGGCGAATACTAATCAATAATGGTAAAAAATAATTCAGTATTATTATGTATTATAACATAATGTTATAAAACAAGAGATATTTTTCTTTCTGTTTTAGCAAACATATCAATAATTTCATTTACATTTATATTTACATCTTTTTCAATATTTAACAATGCAAGGTTTGTTAATCTTGACTGTAACATAGTTGTCCTTAACCATGTTTTTATTTTACGCAAGGCTGAAAATGCTCGTTCACAAGTGACATTCCTTACTGGCAATGTATATGCTAAAGATATAAGCTTATACAAAGTAGGGAAAGTTTTTTCATCGATACATAATTTCAATTCATCAATTCTAATTTCTCGACCAGTATATTGCAAGTAAATTGTATTTTTAGCATCAATCATTTCACTTTGAAGAACATCTGGGTCAATATAAAACAACTCCTAAAAATATACAATACAATTTTAAAGTTATTTAAAAGAGATTTGTTGATTTGCATTTACTTTATAGTAGTTAATAAAAGTAAAACTGTTAGAATAATCAAGATTTAAAAAAGTATCAACACTTTCTGTCAAGTTTAAACTTTCTTTTGAGAATTTGCGTTTTAAATTAAATATGACAACATCTAGTAGTTGATAATAATTTTTTATAATATTAATTATATTAATATTATATTAATATTAATTAATATTTCTTCGCCAATATTATTCTGATGTAATGTTTGATGTAGTAGGTACTGTGTTCTATTTGATCATTGACTGATGTATATGAATAATAATTTTTGAAATTTACTGGTTTTATTCTCTTTCTTTTCAATTCTATTTTAAAATGTTGTTTATTAAAGAGTACATTAATAATAATATATAAAATTAGTATTTACCAACCTGAAGTATTTAAATTTTCAACCAAAATTTTATGTTTTTCGTAAAATTGATAAATACATTTCCATAAAATTTTAAATTCTGATTCACAGCACTTATTTATTCAAATGTCTAAATTACCGATTTAATTAACTGTGATGCTTTACTTAATGTCGCATCTTTTTCTTGAAAGTTATTACTCAAAATATTTACAATAAGTAGAACTTCGTGTATTATAAAAAGATTAATAATAAATTTCTGATTTTGAATTGTTGCTAATATATCTTTATAAAAATTGTAGGATTGAATTCAATAATAATTTTTTTTTAAATAAAGTACAAATTTAAAAATACTCATACTCACAACTTTAAGTCTAATATAGTTAATAATAATCTAACAAGCTTTATAGTGAAATATAAATACATTTAAATTTGATTTAAACAGCTAGAAAATCATTCAATTCCTTACAAATATGAACATGAACGAATGAACGGGCGTTCACGAACACTACTTTCTAACACTAACTTTAGAATAATTATAAAACCACACATTTAAATTTTTATTTTCTTAAAATTAAAATTTGTTGAAAAATTATCTGACTATAATGATATATCTAATCACAGGGTTCATTTGAAAATATTATAAATTGCACAGAAATCTTAATATTGAAAAAGGTTTTTTTAAGACTAAACGTACATAAAAATGTCCCCCCAAAAATATACATGGTTTAAATATAAAAAATGGATGAGTACGAAAATAGAATTATCTTATATATATTTAAATGCACAAAATTTATTGAAAAATCATGTATTAATACCTACATTATATTATGTTAAAAGAAAAATAGGTTTCTAAAATTACTTTAAAAAAAATTGCATTAGGTAATAATAATTATTCGAAGAAACTTTTATATAATTAATTTATCATCTATAACTAAATAATATACATTCATATTCTACAATAAGATTATTTTCTACCTATTTGTCTTTTTGGATATTTACTAATTATTCCTAGAATATTTTTTTTCGAGTTCAGTTTACGATTTTATATTTATTTAATTTATATTTGTATTCTTATTTTATTTTCACTTCAAGAAATTATTTTTAACAATAAAAACCTACAATGAATCAAATACAAAATAGTGGTACTTATTCATCAAAAGTATTATGTATATCTTTTCAAAATGATTGTTATAATATTTAATGCAGAAAATATTCAAGTGAATTTTAATTATCAATTTTAAGTGCAATGTATGGATATTCTTCTTTATGACTTATTCATAAAAAGGATAGCATATGCATACTACTATTCAGTCTATTTGTTATATAATTGCTTACTAGGTAAACAGATAATATCGTTATAATAAACTATATAAATGAAAATACTTTTTTTCGAAACATTAGATTGGTAAAATATTTTTAGATAAAGGACATAAATTTTTGTTTTGAGAACTTTCGATTTTGTTTTTAGAAATTCAATTTCAATTGATTTTTCACTTTAAACTAAATGGGGTTTTTAAAATCACGGATTTACATTTAATTTAATATTATGAACTCTAGAAATTTGAATAAGTACACTAAAATCGCAATGAACATTTTCTATTAGTTTTATTTTTTAACTGTACATTATTTAGTATATTATATTTTTGGAACGATAATAATCAAAATAAATTTAGTCAGTGACATGAATTTATTTTTGTACTTTTTTAATTTGATTTATTCATTTAAACAATAATATGATAAAAAACTGATTTTATGCAAATTAACGGTAAAATAAAATGATTGGAGATTCAAACCTGAAGTTATTTCTCATAATAATGTCAACTAATTCAAAATCAAATTTTAAAATTTTTAATTCAAATAATAACAGCTAAATATGTTATTATTTTGCTTCAACGCCTTATGCATGGTGATTATTTTTTTTGACGAACATGAAAAATAAAAATATTAATAATACCTTGTTTTTTAGTTTAGAGTTTGTTCATACAATTTTTATAAATTATATTTATTTTAATAATATATAAAAACTTATTTTTCGTTTCATTATTGTGTTATTTAAGAATGCACATTTTAATATATCAACAGTTTTAACATACAAATGTACAATTTAATATATACAGATTTACGATTTAAAGCTTACTTTAGCGTTCATAGAGAATTATAAATTGTGATTTATAATTCATATTGATTATATTGCGGCGCAAGGAATTATTTATATAAAGCGGCTTCGTATTGATAAACAATAATCGTTAATTAATTCGCAATCATGCGTTTTGATAATTTAATTTAGCGATTATTGAATAATTATAATAGGTAATAAATAATAATGATAATAATAATTATTTAATTTTATCAATATTAAACAATTTTTTTTTCTTTTTCGTATCCAATTACAATAAACTTCTAAAATAATTGACACTTGATGTAGCAATAAATTTAAAAACTATTATCAAAAGGAGTGCTATTTTTTTAAACTTAATTAGAACAGTGAGAGTACTTATGGCTCTTTCTTTCTGTTTTGCTCTTTTATTAGCTAAAACAGCTTTGAAATATTTATTTTCATTAGACCATAAATCTCGGACTCATATATCATACAATATTTTCTATATACATAAGTATAAGTATATTATAGGTAGTTAATTTAAACATTATACAATACAATAATATTACGTTAAAGATGATCGTTTCTAATTCTAACGGAGCGAAACGATATTTATATGAACTTTTAAAACATTTTTCTATTGTTTAGAATTTGCCCGAGGAATTTTACAAAGAGTTTTTCATTTAATAATTAAATAATAAGAAAGATTAATAATAATCATTCAATAATAATAGTGGTTTAAAGATTCTTTAAAATCTGCTTAATTTCAAATTCAAAACTTAATTAACCATAAATAAAGTTAAAAATATTTTTTATACAATTTCTCGTGAAAGTCGTCGGCAATCTATTAATTATTAAAACTTTATTATTAGATTACACGTTGTGAGGTTCTGATGGAAATAGAATCATCTACTTGTAATAAAGTGAAAAATAGATAGTTAGTAACACCAATGATTAAAATATATGACTATTATCAACGAAGAAGACGTACAATGAAAGAATAAGAAGTTGCCTATATAATACTCCTTAAAACGTGTTGTATGAAACTATTGCGTATTTAGTAGGCAGATGACGTAGATAGATCTACCTTGAAGGTATTTTTTATGATTTCGATTTTCAATTTTCAATTTTTTACAAATTTCAAATTAACTTTCTTATTAATTAGTTTTTTTCATATATTCATAACAATTAATTAATAATGCAATAAAATTAAACATATTCTATTTTTTAAAAAATGGGATTTTCTCTAAAATGTTTTTTCTAATTACAAAATTTTAGGTGAATATATACATTTTGACAAAAGGTTAATTAAATAAATAAAAAAAAAAAGTTATTTTTAATCTAGCATCGATCATCAATCATAACAAGTGCTACCAAAGTAAATTTTTAAATACGACACTGGTATTGTTAACTAACCTCTCACAGCTACAAATATTCAATGAAAAATTCTCATTTTTATGAATTTACAAACATGTTAGAAATATGAAACAAATCATAGCTAAGAACAATAATATCTAGTTCTATAAGACCGATTTTCGATATTTGCATTTTTATGTTTTATAAGTAGTAGAAAAAACAATTTTTGAAATTTTTAATATGAAAAATAATTTTATAGAAAAACGGTCAAATAGGGAGCTAGATGATATTGTTAGTTGTCATTTGTTTTTTGTTAAATATTTCTACGATATTTTCAAGATTATAAAAAAGAGAAATGCATAAAAAAATTTCTTAATAGGTATTATCAATATACAACAATAAAAATATTATTGACATAAGACCATTTTAAAGTTACTTTTAAAATATTTATAAATAAGTTTATTTTCATTATTTTTAATTCTCATATAAATTGCCTATACAAAATCCCTTTAAAATCGGGTTTGTGGCATTTTGTTAATGATAAGCATCTGGGGTTTTAAATGTATTATCTCCTAAGCACTTGCTGTCTATCACCCCCCTTGAAATATATTTGGATTCAACATTGTAATGGTTATGGATAAGTAGCTTCAATAAATCTTTATGATCATCAATATCTTGTATTTCATATATTCTAATATGTCAATTAATTTTTCTAACTGTTAATATATTTTTAATATTAGATAAGTTTCCAATTACGAAATTATAATTTAATATATTAATATAAATATTTAATTACATTTAATTACTATTATTTTTATTCCATTTTCTCTTAATTAGTTTGAAAAAGGGAATATTTGGATTTGAAATAGGTGTAATTTTGCATTTTATTAAAACTTTTTCTAAAATAATGTCAACAATTTTGAGTTGTTGTTGGTCTACAACAAAAATTTAAATTTAAGTTTTAATTTTTTTTTGTACATAATATACATAGGTACTCTGTTAATAATGGCATATTTAAAATTAAAAAATTAATTATTTACAAAAAATGTTATATATTTTAATATATCTATGTTATTAGCCATTGATTAATAATTTGTTTTTATTATTTATATATTCTATTTATTCTTATTACATTCTATATTAACTTTTATACATTCATTGTATTCGTTTTTTGTTTTTTATTTGTAACCTGATGAATTATGGTCGAAATTAGTAACTAGTAACAGTTGTTGTTACATATAATGCAACTTCGAATACTCTCGGCATGTTTTCTTTTTATATATTATTGTTTTTAATAAATATTTATTTTTATTTTGAGGTAATGTTTGCACGTGATAAAGCGGATAGGTATTATTCAAATTCAAATTCCGTAGATACATTTTTAAGATAATTTAACAAAAATGGGGGTAACGTTAATTATTCAAGTATAAGAATCATCTTTAAATAAATAACATCTTAATCTAATACATATATAATAATATATAATATTGGAAATAGAATGGTTGCTAATATGATACCTGTAATAAAAGTAAG
This sequence comes from Pemphigus obesinymphae, assembly GCA_025469235.1. Lineage (NCBI taxonomy): Eukaryota > Metazoa > Arthropoda > Insecta > Hemiptera > Aphididae > Pemphigus > Pemphigus obesinymphae. The sequence continues at coordinate 10,778 of JAIPRL010008691.1, read as the reverse complement.
TTTAAAAAAAAATGTTGGTGCCTCTGAAACATTTTTATACCCTACCCCCTACCATCATCAATTAAATACAAAATATGCTACTGATAATAATCGTTTAATTATAAGAAATGGTTAATTAAAAAATATGCTTCCACTACCTATTGACGGACTTTTAAAGTTAAACCTAAATCTTTATCTTTCCAAATTTCATTTTAGGTGTCTAAACATAAGTTTAGACACCTTATATCAGTGGAACTAAAAAATACCCACTATGACGATTTTTAAATTTGTGATTAACCCACCCACCACCTGTTTAAAAAAAATATAAACATGACTCGTACCTCGCTTCGTTCGGTACTCGATTGATTTAAAATAAAATAATACTTGAATGGAAAAATAAAATCATATTTTCATATAGGTAGTTAAAATTAAATAGTTATACATTTTCTATGATACAATACCTAAACAAGTATGCTCGCAACTTTGTGAGACGCAATATGTATTCCAATATTGCTTCTCTCCAACACTTATCGTATATAATAAGCTGAGAAAAGTCTCCACCATTATTGCACAAGTTGAACCAAAATACGCAGTTGCTGTCATAGCCATTTATTTTGTAATGAAATTTTTTTTAAATTTGAGGAAACTTAGTAGTTAAAAATTAACACTTTAAAAGTACATAACAACTATAACGAATTTGCTACTATAAAACTTTCACTCAACTCCTTCTACCCAAATATAACCATATACCTACACACAAAATTTTTTTTAAAAAAAACACACGTTGTAAAATAAATATATTTCTTGTTACTCTAAGAATCTAAAAAACACTGCAGTTCTCTTTACATATTTTATATAGAATTTTTAATTTTTATTCTTAATATTTTATTATAGAAAGATTAATATATAAATTAAGATTTTATTTTAGAATTCATTATACCTAAATTAAAATAGTATATACATTTTTTTTATATAGATAATTTATAATTAATTTTAATTCTGGTTTATCATTCAATATATAATGAAATTGATTACAAAATGTAGTTAGAACTTAAGGATACAGATAACAAACAATAAAATAATTTAATAAATTAATAACTTTGTGAGCTGTATGGACTTGCTGGCAAATAAATCGATAACCTTTTTTTTTATCAATAGGTATGTCAGGTTCACAACTTAATCTTACCATTTGTTCCAATCTATCTTGACACATTGTTGTCCGAAGTTTGGTTTTTATGAGCTTTAATTTTGAAAATGACCGTTTCAGACTACAACTTGATACGGGAACAGTCATTGTTATTTTTATAGTTATATAATATAGATTTGGAAAAATGTTTTAAAGTGATGCTGTATAAAATAAGTGAAACAACTTTTCTATACTAGCTAAATTTTGACTCGTGGTATTCGTTATTTCATCTTCTTCTTCATTGTATGAATTAACATGAAAGTAAATACTTTTATCAATTTCATCCTTTATATCTGAATTTTGAGTTTCATCCAAATCCAAGTTTTCATAATTGAACAAATGGTCATTAGTTTTATGTAAAACTGATGGGAGTTTAACTGAAGATTCAATTTCTTTATAGTTAGTTACAAACTGTAAGTATTCTGTAATTAAACCACTACGATCAACAAACTTACTACAAACATGACAAAATCCTAAAAATGCATCTTTTGGTAATAACAATTTATTATTTCCTAATTCCTAAATATTTTTTTCAGTTAAAAGTGATAAATCGTTTAAAACGCTACAACTTGTGTCATTCAAACGAGAATTCGTTTCATTAAGTGTTACATCAAAAATTGTATTAAAAGTATCTATTCTAAACTTTTTCATAGGGTCTTCTATGGGTTCATCTGAGTTTTTTTCTCCAGATTTTTTTGGTACTTTATTTATAAAGTCACATCTTTTTTTTTAGAAAGACACATCGGGGATATAAGGCTTATATCCTCGATGTGTCTTTTTGTCTGTCTTATCGAATCTTTGTCATAGATAATATGATTGCTGATTTGACAATCAACCATCATTATAATTAAATATTAATAGAAATTAATTTCTTAGAAAACAGAAACCTGGAAATATAACATATTCGAATATATTGTTTTTCCTAATGTCCGTACGTTCGTCTGTCCTTTTACGGTATAATTCGTTGCCATGATCACTAATATCAATATTTCCAATTTTTGTTGGTTTTTTGTTTATAACTTCCTATACATTAGTATTAAGAGGGTGGGGGCTAGAGAGAATTCGCCTCGGACATCAAGTACCTATTTAGGGAACAAATAATTTTAAAACGCATTACCCTTTTATCAAATATTTTAACCCTTTTTTGCTTACTTAATTTTATAAAATTATTGTATATATTACACGAAAGGACATGGAAATTCATGTTTTTACCTAGGGCAACGAAATCTTAAGTACGCCACTGGTACAGTTAGTTCAACACATTGCTTATGGAATTATCGTTTGCTGATTAAACAATACGCGCAGAAATCAGGAATTTATCACGCTCGTAGTTTGGGTATTCCTAACTTCTTTATTGTTATTTTTTAAAAAGTATTTGCCATAAATAATTAATATTTTTTTATTTTGGTAATCTCTAAAAATATATATATTTATATCTATATTTAGTCTGGATGGACAACAATATTTTGTTCACGTGGGAAGGTTTTCGTCGAAAATTTACGAAAATATAATATCATCTTGTTCTCTGGATTTTCTTATAAGACTGTGTCCATAATAAACACGCTTATACACACACGCACACACGCACACACATACACACACATATATATATATTTATATGCATATGAACTATATTGTATTCTAGGACATGCAAATAAAACACGTAAAACAGAAAATAATTGCACAAATTGAGTGTGTCGTCCGGCGTGTTGTTTATTGGCGTGTGAATTCCGGACAAGGTCGTCACTCGTGAATAATAATAATTGTGTTAACGCTCTCATGGCGATTATCCCGTTCTGCTGGTTTGCCTCCTCCGCCGGCGCCAGTACAATAACATAACGATATGTTTGGTGCAATCAGATCTGTCTCCCTCTTGTAAAACAACCTCTGAAAAACCATATCACACCCAAACCCGATATGGAACGTCGTATTATATTTGTAGATATACATTATCATCACTGGATTTAGTGGCGACGTAATTCCACTGTCGTAAGAAACAAACATGCGAAGTACATTCAAATACAAAAAAAAAAAAAATCATATATCGTATTTAGTGTTGAGGTGCTCTTGTAACTTGGGCAGAAATGACAATGACGCTAAGTACCAAAAATACATATTTACAGGAGAGCGAAAACAAATTTCGAACGACTTTTACTCGTATCAAATGATAAGAACACGTATTTAGTAAGGTGTGTGTCGCGTAAGGTTAATGATATACGTGGAGTGCTCTCTTGCAGCTGGAATCTACTTAGAGGTATGATAACGGACTTATCGTGTATTGTCCCGGTCGGTGTTTAGATTCCTACTTTACAACAAAAAAAGTACCGATTTCATCAAAAATGGTACTCAGCATCAATTACATTTCCACCTTTCATACATAGGTGTACAAATATTTTATGTTATTTCATCTGCGTTGAAACAGTGATTTTTAAATTTAAAAATTGTTAAAAAATAACAACAAAACATACAATAATCGTCTTAAAATGTATTTATTATAAGATAAGTCAGTTTAGATTAGGTACATAAATATTTAGCCAAGAAAATTCGTAAGATAACCTATTTTTAATTATCCAGATAAATTCAGTTGAATAAAGCAAAATATTAATTAAATTTGAATAGGTACTATTATTTTCATGTTATCAGCACATTTTGTATTAAAATATGATGAAGTATTTTAAAATTTTAAATACTTTCGGTATTTTTGGCAGTTATAAATATTATAACGACTTTTCGTGTTATTTCCCTTACAAAAGGTAGTTTTTCTTATTGCTTTTGAAAACTACTTAATTAATCAAAAAATGACATCTATAAGGTACTAACTAGAATGCAATTCCTATCAAAAATATCTATATCAGAAAACTTTTACATTACTCCTTCAGCCCGAAAAAGTGTATAAATATAGATACATGAAAAAAACTAAAATACACATAATTGTAAAATTAATATATATATCATTACGCTCAGAATCTAAAATCAATAACTTAGGGTAATAAAAATAACTTATATTTAGTTAAAATAGTTTATTATTTTATTTTACTCAATTGTAAAATATTTTTATGAAGTAAAAAATATATAAATACATAGGTATTTATATATACTGTCACGAAGTAAAATATTAAGTACTATCACCATCGAACAACAATACAAAAACAATAAAATACAATAATTATATAATTATAATATATATTATATTTATATATTTCTAAGTGACTTATCTTTATAAAAGATTACTTGTTAAATTTAAGTTATATTATTGTATAAAGTAAGTCGTCAAGTTAATAATTAGGTACCTATTTAAAAGAAGTAATTATTTATAATTAAACGCATAGCTTTTAATACTACTGTTTCTTAACTTTTACTATTTTTGAACTTCTCAGATATATGTAGGTACCATTACATAATACTGAAAAAGACAAGAAGATTTTATTCTCCGCGATTATGGGTAAAAATCATGCTGAGCATTAACGAGCTAATTACTTAAAGTTAAGTTAAGTTCATTTGAACTTTTTAACGTTTTACATTTAATTTTCATTGAGTACTAAATTTAACTTATATTTAGTCATATTAATTTAATAAATAACGAGTTACATTGTAGTAGGTAGACGTAATAAATAGTAGGTATATTATAGAATTTCAAAAGGCTATATAATTTTTTTATTATTTATATAATAAATATAACAGTTATATTTATAATTTGTTAGTAATTTACCATTTACGGACATATTTACATTTATGGTTTCTTCTTTTGTTAGCAGCTCAAAGGCTGGTTGGTATCAATTTTCCACTCCTAATGTTTCTCTGTTTTCCTTTTTAGTTCACAATACGAACTGCAGTCCATATCTCTTGCTATTTGACTAATAGACTAATATAGTCCAGTGGCCGTTGCCCTTTGCTATTATTCCCCTCGATGGCATCTTCTATTATTCTGCTAAGTAGATTGCCATAACCCAGTGTGTGCACAATTAACTCGGCTCTTCTTGTTTTTAAAATATTCACAAAGATTCTCGATTCTCCGGTTCTTCGATAAACTTCTTCATCTGTGATGTGTTCTGTCCAGCTTATTCTAAACAGCCTCCTATAACACCTGAGCACACTTTGAGCCATATAAAATATCCGTCTCTTAGAAATTTCGGATACAGGCATATCAAAACACACCGATGTAAAGTACCTACTTTTTAACGCTTTGACGTCAATGCATTCCTCCTCCCGTTCGGAATCTAAGTAGAATATAATAAACAGTATTATGAGATTATTATTTAGAGCTTTACATGGTTCGTTATTTCATTGACCAGACCGGACCGATTAAATGAATGATGAAATCTGACCGTATAGGAACTTTTTTTTTTAATCCACTAAAAAAGACTGAGATCGAACAACACGTATACCTAATTATCATATTGGCGTCTCAAATTTAGACTAGGAATGAACCAAACTAAATCTAACAAGATCACGATTCTATGACGCAGATCTATATTGATTTTTATATCGGGGACGAAGCGGATTAAAATATTTTTTGTAATACATAATTATAATATACTGTCAAACAAATTACTATTCATTTTCGCATTCGGACCGAACCAAACAGGATTCCTATGAATTATAATATTATAGAAAGACCAAAAGAGACCGGACTGCTTATACCTCTAATGCATACAGAAAAACAATATACAAATATTAGTTGAAAACTTAAGAAGATACAGAATAGTGTTTCCTGCAGTTATTTTGTACTGTAGGTAAATATCGAGTTCCACGCGGAAAAATATTAATATATATGGTTGAAATAACTTTATTGAAGTCAAATAAACTATAATATTTAAAGCTGTATACATGACAACTAATGTATTAATTCTGATTAGCAAACGATTAATGTTAGATGTACTTTACAATTGAAGCAATTTTTACTATACTTTTTTTATAGTAACCATAACCAAATTTTGGTTAAATTGTTTATTAAAAAGTACAAAAATGGTGTACACGTTCAACTGGAAATCAAACTCCGATCACTTACGTGATACACGTTACACTGGCCATATGGACCATATGATCGGATATCTAATGTATAATAAAACAATAAACATTTTATATAACACAATATTTTAAAATTCTCAAGTTTAAAATTATCATAACATTGAAAATAAGTCAAACTTCCAAATTTTTTATTGCGCAAAATAAATCGATCGTACCTACCTATTATGGTGTTTTCAACAACAAAAATTTGATGTTTCCTAATCACCTAAATAAAAAAATTGCTTGGACTTTAATTTTCTCTATAATTAAATCTATAATTTATCTATATACATTATACCGAAATGCATATTTTTTAAAATTTTAAATAGGTAGTTAATAAGTTAATATCTACTTTTAAGCTTTCAAAGAATGAGCGTTTCCTCAAACTATTTAATTAAAAAAAAATATTAAATTGTTATATTAAATTTATAAGAATAAAAAACAAATAAATACAATTTATGGTTCTCCTTTAATTCTAGCAATAATAATAAGTGTAACTAGTTTTTATGATGGAAACTGAAACAGAATAGCTTTTGTTAACACAAAAATAAATTATTTATCCTTATTTATAAATTTGTTTAAATAGAAAAAAGCAAGACTACAAGAATGTGCAAGACCAAGACCAAGACTAAGTTAACGAGTTTTAGACCAATACCAAGACTTCCATGGTCTTGGTCTTGGTTATGCTTTATGCATCACTAATTAATAGTACCTAAAAATAATTTACTATATATTTTATAGTAAAATCGATTAATTTTTGGTTAACTCAACTAATACAAAATGTTTAACTATTTTATTTTAGTAATTTTAACTATATAAACTAGTAAAGTTTTGGTAATTCTAGCAAGAATTTGTTAATCTGCCTATATTTTTTTCAACTAAAAATGTTTAGTAATTATTTTTTTCCGTGATGCAAAATCCTTTGGGCGGGTATACCGCATAATAATCATCGGTTTGAATATTGTGAAAAATATTTGATGAACAAAATTTGCAAAGCCTTGGTTTCCGTAGAAGGACAAGGTTCCGCCCCTATTGGCGTGCATGTATATTATGTATAAACGCTTTTACATCGGTGCACACAATGAGGCGTGCAATTGAAATAAAGACTTCAAGGTGTAGCCAATAGTAATAACTACCTGTCATTTAAAAAAGTAAAATTATACTCGGCGTGCCCACGTAGGTGGTATATGTATAATTTTTCGAGTTTCCTTGGTCATTAAATATGCACACGGTAAATTTTTTTTGAAATTTTTTTTCTTCCTACAATATTAAATTTTTAAATATCTCCTCGATGACCTTTGGTTGAAACTATAGACATTATTGTTGAATTGAACAGATAACGGTTGTCAAATGTGGATAGTCTTTGAAATAATCTTATTAGGTACCTATACATTTTGTTTTATTAAAAACTTTAAATTAAATTTTTTCTACCTAAAAATGTAGTTTTTGTTTGTGAATATAAAACTTCATATTTATAAATAGTATATTTATTACGAGTGTCAAGTAGTAAGTTCATTTATTAAATTTATATAATAACTTATATATAATATATATAATAACTTCAAAACTGTTTTATTTTACAAAAAGTCGAGATTATATTATACTATTTCATTACATATTTTATATATAAAATAAATTATACCAAATCAAACTTCAGTTTATAATTTTATTTTTAATATTTTTCGAGTAGTTGAAAAATGCTCCCAATAGGTTTTAAAAAAAATATTTGAATAGTATTTTAAAAACTTTTTATTAATTTCTATTGGGAACATTTTTCAAATACATAAAATTCTATTAATTTGAAAAATGTTCTCAATAGATATTTTTTAAAAATATTTGAAAAGTACCTATTTTAAATACTTTTTGAAATAAACTTTTATAACTTTGGTACTTGGACATTATTTCCTGAACATTTTTACCGAGTCTCATGTGCATGTAAGTATTTTGGGGTCCGTTTTGGCACGTGTGTTCATCTAAGTTCTAGAATCAGCCAATTTTAAATTTGGACAAGTTTATTAACACTACCATTATCGTTTTATGTCATTATATGCAATAGTTATTTATTTTTACATTTAAACACAATCATTCATAATTGTATGCATGTTGCACGATTTAACATAAAATGTTCAAAAAGAAGTGCGAAGAAAAGGGGTGTGAATCATAACTGATAAATTATGAGTATAGAGTATAGATTTCAGAATTGTAGGAATTTTTATATTTATATTGAGTAGTTTGATAAAAATAAGAAATATTGACAGTTAGTTTAGCAGAAAATGTATAGAAAAATGTATTGTGCATATCTAAATACACATCTATAAATACACATTTTTTTGGGTATAGAGCATATCTTTGTATATTTCTTAAAATTTCAAGGGTAATTAGGAGAATATGTAAAAAAAAATTGATGCCAAAATGCATACTATTTTAACCTTTTTAAGTGCATATAAATCCGGATATTATTTATGAGTTATGAGTTATGACTTATGACATATACAAATGGATCATCAAAATTTTACAAATTAATAACTAATACCAAATACGTCAATATTTAATCGTTGTTCAAGAATTCTATATAGGAAAATTATGCAAGTACTCAACTGCACTTACACCAGTAGTACTCCTGTACTTAACTGTAATTAAATCATGCAGGTAAGTATTATTGTACTATCGATTATATTACTTATATCAAATTTAAATAGTTACACATTATACATTTTACAGATTATATTTGTTTTTTATTATAAGGAGAAATATGGGTACTTTCATTTATCATGTATATGTACATGATATTTGGCGTATTGACATTGTTATTATTCATATAAACATTATTAAGTTCTAATTAGTTTCTCGTTGTTAAATATAAAAGTGTTAGAATAATATAAAACTAGAAATAACTATACAAAACATTTTTTTTTTAATTATTATATTTATATAGGTACATATAAAATCATATAAGGTACAATAATATTATATTAGTATGCATAATATTTTTCCATTTATTTACATTCATATACCTACCTAATTTCTTTATTGTGTACTTAATAAATAACTTAGAAGTGTACTTGTACTTAATTATACACATGCACACACTAGATACCTACAGTATGAATAGTTTAATTATTCCGATCGTAATAATTATTATTGCTATGTTGTTATTTAATTGTTAGGTGTCTACTAATGTATCCTCTATTTTAATACGTAATATAATATTATACATATAGTTCATTATTATTAAATGATTCTATTAATCATCAAGAATGTGCATTAACTAGTTAATAAGTTAAAGTTAATGTGAACTTATTAACTTAATAAAGTAATTTTATTATTTTTACACTTATTATTAAGGCTATAGGGACTTGATCTTAAAATTATCGAAATATGCATGCATTATGGCACTAAAATATTGGAAAATATGCTATTAAAATCATAATATATTGTTCAAAAATCATGTTTTATTGTTTTATTTTTGACTAAATTAGCTATTTTATTTCGTAGTCTTAAATGTTAAGTATGTACACAATTGAAAATATACCAATAAAAATGAAAAAAAAAAAAATTAACTTTAATTTTGAATAATTAACTGAATGAAATGAACTAAAACTGTGTTTTAATAATTGACCTTTTTTTATTTTTTTCATCAAGATTATAATATATGTATAATAATGTAGAATTGCCTAATTTTATTAACGCAGTTGCTAATTTCGTACTAATTTCCTACACATCAAACTTTGCGTACTACACAAAGTGTGTCGTACTACACACAATTTTAGGGGCTGCCCTATTAACTTTAAATAGTTATGTTATTTGTTTATTACTAATACCTACTGTTAACTAGAGTATTAGAGACAAGTTAACTAGGTACTGTTAACTTATAACAGTTGTAACAGTTATAAACTTAACTGTATCTAGTTAATTATTTCATTAACTTTACGCATCACTGTTATTTATATGTGTTAGGTTACGGTTTTATATTTAGAAATATCTTATTCTCAATTTACCTTGCTTTACTACAAAATGATAATAATTGTAATATTATGATAGTAAATTTGACGGTAATTTTAAATGGATCAACCAGATAGAACGTATATAATTGAATATAGGTGCACCGAAACGGACCAAACCGAGAATATACTTATATGAGAATATATGTATGTACAACTAATGTATAATAACATCACGTCTGACCACCGTATTACTTGATAACAACTTGACTGACAGTGTCACTGGACTACACGGATTTGAAAATTTTAACAGTAAAAATAACATTTTAAATGCAACAGTATCCGAGTCCTACTGATTCATATTAATATTATTCACGTATATATATAATGTATGATATAATATGCTTAATTATTGTATCATGCAAGGCTGGGCATTAACGAGTTAAAAGTTAAAATTAAGTTAAAAAGTTAAGTTAATTTTAATTAAGTTACTTAACGCGTTACTTTTTTTTCAGATTAACTTTTAACTTAATAAGTCACTTTTTTTTATTAAAATTAACGTGTTAACTTTAAGTTAACTTTATACAAAAGTATCTAAATTAAGTTAAATTTTGCCCGAAGAACAATGCAAATTTTTGAATGGGATTTTACTTTTTGGTACCTAT
>JAIPRL010008690.1:0-19640 GCA_025469235.1 Pemphigus obesinymphae | reverse complement strand
TGTTTACCCATATATTCGATAAACGATAATCATTTCCGAAAATATTACAATAGGATATTGATGATTGCATTACGAGAAATTTGTAGATTTGGTGTGGAATTATAAATAATGTATACCAAGAAAAAAAATGTAATAAATAACGTATTTAGTTCATTCATTTTTATTTTATTTAAAAGCAAGACTTGCAAGAGTCTTGCAGTCAAGTCTTGGTCTTGGTCTTGGTCTTGCATTATAAGTCTTGGTCTCGGTCTTGGTCTTGCATACATTTTTATTTCAGTTTTGCTATGAAATAGTAAAATCTGGGTCTTGGTCTTGCATTTTTGCAAGACCACGACCAATACTGCAAGACCTCCTAAGACCTAATTCACATATTTAGATGTTATATTACCATGTTCCCAGGCGCCATCCATATATTAAGCTCGCCCGTTAAACAAATTCCACACGCGGTCATAAACCCGCTCAGACACACAGAATGCGTGAAACAAATTTTAACGCTATCGTACGTCTAATAACAATACGGCTATAGGAAATATATACTTATCCATTATTCCCGATTCCGTAAAAATAACGGTATTTCGATCAAAGACACCAGCAACACGTGTTTCCACATACACCCCGTCTACATAGCTGTTATATCTAGTTCACTGGACGACCTCTACGCGCCCCGTCAAATCAAAAAACATAGTACCCTTAGCAGAGAGGAGATCATCCCTTACGAAAATACGCCAAAAATTATCCCCATCAACCGGGTGTACGCCGAATACTCGCCCGAGTGTGTGCGTCGCACACTCACCCCAACGAGACAAGTCCAAGAAGAAAACCTTTGCTCGAGGAAGATCCGTATACATACCGATACCACAGCAGTTGATCCTCACTTAGTTTTTTTCTCTATACACTTCATCGTTTTCCTTTAAATTAAATATCTCTTAGTATTTAATTTTAATTACAGTTTTACTAATTATTTTTTTTATCCTCGCTTTATTTTTAGTCATTTTTTTTTTTTTTTAGAGTTACATTTAGAAATTAGTACACATTTACGTCCACATTTTAGTACAACAGGTTGTTATACGCCACCGTCAAAGATCAGGTAATTGAATTGTGTAATTGTTTGCTTAGATAATAATTTTCCTTGTGCATTTTCTGCCATATTGTCACTAGGTATATTATAGCATTATTTAGTATTCTATAGTCATAATTTATAGTGTACGTATCGTGAAGTCAGTTTAATGCACTGTGGTGACCTATTAAATTAATAATAATTCACAGATTATATGTTATTTTTGCTTCCCACTTAAATTATTGTTTTAACTAAATAAAAATAATAATAATACGCTGGACTTCGATATTTATGTCGCTGTCAGTTTAATAAATGTTGCAAAATAAATAAATATTATAATTTTCTGATCAGGGACACACTTTTGGAACCCACCTCCCCGACATAATACGCCCTGAACATACAAGGGTAAGGTCTACTTACAAATCCGAATAAATTACCCTTTTTACCCATTATTTTTATTCGTACTTTTAATTTTATTCGTTTTTGAAGTACGACCAATATTATACCTATACCAATATATATTACATTAGGTTGCTAAATATAATATATTACGTTTACATTCACATTGCTTTCAATATACAATGTTTTTAGGTAAAATATTATACCTACAGATACTATATATATATATATGGGAAATTATAAATTCCGCACAGGTCAAAAAAGGTACATGTAAATTCCGTCCAGAAAAATAGCGTAGGGAGCGTTGCCGTCTTCCCAGCTATGTTTCTCTACACGAGTCAGAGTACTTTAAGAACTTTTTTGTTAAATAATAATTTTAATAAATATTTTTTTCGGGGCGGAATTTACATATATAGTATAAATAATATTATATATGTAATATTTTTTGTTATATTCTTAACAATAAAAATATAAAAAAAATGCATTTTATTTTTTTTTTAAACCATATCTACGAAAAAAAACGAAATGACCTCTTTATGTGACTTTAGAGTTTAAATATATACCTATATATTTAAGTTTTTGCAAAACATTATACAACAAAGAACTACATCGATTTAAGAACCAAATAAAAAAGGGATTTTTTACGTGTGATATTGTTCTATAGATTATGAAAATTATCGTATATCCGAAATTTTGTCTTTTAAATATTTTATATAATAGCTAGCCAATAATTATTTATTAAAACTAAAACCATTTTAAAATGCAATTTTATTTGTTTTTTGTAAACTTATTTTTGAAAAATATATCGTAATTACACTACAATAAAAAGTTGTACGGAAACGGAACTTAAATTTTATAAATGGTTTGATTTTAATTTTTCATGAAATTTCATCAAATTTGCCTATTACCCTTAAAAAATGGGTATGTATTCATAATTTGAAAAAGGTACAACAAATATAAATGTGTTTTGTATAAATGCAATTCAATTTACTGACCAAAATATTTGGATATCATGTATTTTCTAAGAAAATGTATTTAATTATGAAATCATAAAATTAACAAAAAATATTGATTTATATATATATATATATTTTTTTTATAAATTATATATTTTTTTTATAAATTATATATTTGATATAGGTATATAATTGTTTTCTCTTATTATTATTATACAATTTACTTTTGTAGTCTTGGTGAAAATAATTTAAGTAAGTACTGTAATATTATTTTATACTATACAATATAAATAGGTATATAAAAATATTTAGGTTTTAATTGTTTACAATAAGAATGTTAATTGTTTCATACATACTATATATAAAGCAATATACCGCAAAAATGATAATTTTAGATTGTCATCATATATTAGAGGGGTATGAACAAAAAATTCTAAAATTTCACCAAATTTGGAATATAGTGTACTATAGTATATAATTATAATGTTTTTTTTTAAAAAAGAACCGTTTCACATACCTACTTATTATGTTAAATTAAGTATTAAAACATAATTCTATCGCTGGAGGTAAACATTTTTCCAAACGCGCTGGTATACGATCTAAATGTAGATATTTACAATAATGAACAAATATATATAAAGTTAATATAATTTGATATTAATTAATAATAAGAAATAAATGGAAACTATCAAACCCACTACACCATCACCTAAAGTAACTTAAAAACTTAATTTAAATTTAGGGAGATCAAACTATACTTAAAATGCAGTGTATATAGATACCAAATTCAGATTACGAATTAGACTCGAGTCGAACTCCAATCAAAATGCAATTAAAACGAAAATAGTAAAATTCAAAATCAAAAACTAAAAAAAATTAAAATTAAGTGAAATACGCAGCAAATAAGAAAAACAATTGAGTCAATAATACTAATAATAGGTACTACGTAAATTCAATGAACTTTTAAATTTATTCGAGCACCAACAAGAATTGATAGAATACGTAAAATACAAATACATATACGTACACACGTACATATTACACACCCAGTAGTTAAATTTAAAAAAATAACATAAATAATTATTAAAATACATATATTACGTCCAACAAATATATAAGACTCATGTAAACAATAAATAATATTATTCATATCACTTATTATTGTAATATACATAATATAATATGTCGAAATTATAACGAAAATCATTATATACAGTCAATATAATTACATTTGAATTAGCATTATATATACATAACATTATTTACTTTCATTAATATCAGCAATTTATTTATATCAACCAAATAAAAAAATTGTACTTTTCAATTAAAATAATATTGTGACATAATAATGCATATTGTAGGTACCATAATGTTATATAGATAATTTTTGTAATTTATATTATATTCGAACATTATGTAAGTATGCTAACTATTATAATTATTATTATAATCATATTATTCTTATAAGAATATATATTATTCTAATAACCAAAAGATATTATAAATACCCCCCCTCCCTCAAAAAAAAAAAAAAAACATTTATAATATATTCACTAAATTATAAATATTAACAAAATTTATATTTAATAATGCTCATATTGAATTATCAGGTTTTCAAAATAAAATGGTAAATTTCATAATTAAATGTAGGTACGAAGTATTTTTTTATTCGTGTAAAAATCATTAATTTCTTATACATTTTATGTTTAAATGTTTACCTATTTAAAAAAATATTCCATATCTATATTACATTCCATCGATCTTTAATTTTTTGTATTAGACTCTGTATAGTATTATTCTCTTTTACTTGAAAGAATTTAAAAATCTTACATACAAAATAAATTGCAGTATTTTTTATTAGTACTATATTATTTATTTTACTATTAATTTTTTATTTGTAAAACTTTAAAATCAACATTATCAAATTTTAATATCAAATATTATTTATTATTATACAATTACAAAATTACCATCATAAAATTTTTTTTTAAATATTCCAAATCATGAAATTTCATTTGTATTAATATTTTATTTTAGAATACCTGATGATAATTGGTATTCCTAAAGTATTTGAAATATATTACAAAAGTATTCTAAATATTTTTAGAATACTTTTTTTATCAGTATTTACTAAATTTCAATAATAAAAATATTAAACAGTAATAATATAATTATTTAACAAACTTGAACAGTAAAAAATGTTTGTTTGATGGGTTCTATTTATTTTAGATATTTTACATTGGAGTGATGTGACGGAAACATATTAAAAAAATGTCTTTTAAATACATAGGTAACTGAAAAGTTAAAATCCACATCGGGCTTGAGTAGTGTTCCCTAGTAATTTAAATTGTATATTAAAAATTGTATAATATGATATGTATAAAATAATAAAATATACATGGTATAAAAAAAAAATGTAGTAAAGTTAAAAAGTAGAAAATGCAGTAGATCTTATACAGTGTCCTATCTGATCGTGCAATATTATACTCGTAGTATATAATTTCTATCGGTTTGTAATTTTTGACATTAGAATAAATTGACCCATTTAATATTAATTTTTAATTTAAATTCGAGAGCAATAATAAGAATTTCTTGTCAGCTTTTTTAAAATTCAGATAGTAATAATTATTTACATATACCTAAATCGAAACGTTTGAAACACATTTATTTCTCTTTGAAATTAAAATTTCGTAAAATACTGACGATAGATCATAGATTACGTTCTCATCTTTAAATTATTTGATATCTGATAACAGGTCAAGCGGTCAATATAATAATATAATATAGGTATTAATATCAGATGCTATAGCCGGCCCTAAGCCTTGCTGGACTGTGTGCGTATACGGCCAAAACACTCGTCGTTGATTGAGATCCGCAGTGTGCATCGTTTCTCGAACATAATTTTTTATTTATTTTTTTGTTAAATTAAAACAATCCGTACAATATATCATTTTAGTGACGTCCAGAGTTGGATGGTAAGTACACAAATCTATACACGTAGGGGTGCTCGCAGAGGGAGGCGACGCGTCTTGCTGTTTGCATAAATAATATATTCTTATAAGGTTAACAATATATTATGCTTTCTTAATAAAATTGTCTTATAATTTACGGTAAATATAGAATTTTATTTTAATATGGAGCCGGTTATATTTTAATTGTTCGCTTTTGCCTACACACAGTTTTATAATACTCTCGATCTTTTAATAGTTACTAATTTTCAGTGGCATATTTTTAATTTTTTTCCAGGGGGTTCCAAGCAATATTGAAAACCAACAATTTATGTAACGCTTATATATTTTACTGTATTTAGGAGTAAAAATCGCCTAGTTAGTTAGGCAGATAAAAATCAAATTATGATCAAGGGTCGGAGTCTGTAGTGCACTTTTATAATTAAAATTATTAAAATATATTTTAAAAGTAATCTAAAAATAGTTCCATATTCTTATCACTTTTTATTGTTGTGTATAACAACGATATTTGTTCATAAATATATTTTCGAAAAATAAGCAAAAAAGCAATTTAAAATTGTTTTAAAGGAAATACACATTTTAGGTTAAATATTAAAATATATAAAGGACAATATGTTCGAGACTCTCATCGGTGTTTTACTATACTTTAAGTATATTGTTCAATATTATAAGTATAGGTACAAAAAACTTTATTTTTATTTTTTTAATAGACATATGTAAACTTTTTTATTAATTAATATTTTGCAAAACGTTGATGACATCGTCTTCAAAATATTGTTCTTTATATACTTTATAATAAGTGTTTAAACTCTAAAATCACTTTAAATAGTAGTTTATTGGGATAGTTTTTGCTAGTGAAAATCGTTGGTAATGGCGTCCTCTTATATACATTAAAAAATATACATTTGAAATGAAATATACATTCACTATAAAAATATTTGTTTGAAGATGTTTTAATCGTTTAATATGGTTTTTGTTACTTTTTACACGTGTTTATATTCAACGTTGAGTAAAATACATATACATACTCTGTGAATTTTTCAAGTGTTTAGAACCAATATTTTGGGAATTATGAGGAAATTATAACTATTTTTACCAGTTTTTTCGATAGTTTTGTGATATATAATTATATATAAATATAAAATATATATTTATCAACAAATAAACCGATTACCTTTTAAAAGTACCATATTGATGAAATTTTCTTTCGAAAAATGGGTATAGGTTCACATGAAAAAATTAAATCATGATATCAAGTCATTTGGTCGAAAAATTGCTCATAGATAAATATAAAATAATCATAAAACGAAGAAATAGTTCGCTCCACCCAGAATATAAAATGTAATCATTATATTAGTTTTTAGGGCATTATTGTTATTTTAACATTATATTATTTTAGTTATTATTTTTTAAAAATTCCAACTACATAAATGTATTATAGATATTTAAGTCTGTACCCCCGAACCACCCTCCCCCATCTGCTGTAAATACTCTACTTTTATTCAATTAATTATTTAACTTTGATAATTATATTTTGATATTTCAGAAAGTTTTCAAGTATTTCCGTAACTTTAAATATTAAACCCGAATAATTTTCAAATGTTTAGGGGTGATTAAGTTTTTATAATTACATTTAAAGGTTCAGAGAAATACATGATACGATGATGTTCAAGATGTACTGGTGTATAGTATCATATATCTACAATGGACATTGGACTCATGGCAAGAATCCTAAATCAAAAATATTTTTTAGTTTTCTAATCCCAAATATTGGATTTAACAGTATTGCCATAACAGCTACATTAAATTATAAATATCGATGACTTTCCGTATTAAAATATATCAATGAAATTAAATTAAAATAAAAATTACTTATGATATCTCTTGAAAATATCAAAAAACTTCGTAATTTCATTCATTCTGTTGTATAGTTTTCATCCGAAATTGATATAAAACATGTTTCACTTCTGGCTTTCTCTCATATGCAATATAATATTTATGTTTTATTTTTTCATTTTTGTACATATAATGTAAATATTTATATATATATATATATATATATATATATGTATATTTCAAAATCGAGGCGTATACCCAAAACATTGTGTACGACTACATTCAGGGCCGTCTTTAAGATAATAATAATATAATAATTCTCTTCGAAACATAAAATAAGTAAAAAAAAAAAAAAAAGGCAATCAACTTTTTTTTACTATTTGCCGACTGAACTTGATTTTGCCAACAGAACTTAATTTTGCTGACTGCTTTCGGAAGTTGTGGGGGGAGGGGTGAGACCCCCCTCAGAACGGCCCTTAGTCTACATCACTGATAATAACTTATATAATTCACAACTAATATATGTGTACTATTTAGGTGACCTATTGTTCATTAGTGTTTTAAAGTTTAGATTATCAAAAAATAATAGTTTTATTAATAATAACTATCCATATTTACTAATAGAGTTGATAAAATGTTAATTTAAAATTGTTTACATTATTTTATATCTGTAAATAATGATGAAAATGAAATAAAAATACATTTAAAGAATTAACAGCAATTATATTATTTATAATTCAAGGTTATTATTAGGTACCTATCTCATAAAATAGTTTCTAACGAGTATTTTCAACATGTTCTCATTAAATACAATATGCAATATAATGAATAAAATATGAATATAAGCACTTATCGACTTTATATTAAATGTAGGTACTATATATTTTAATATATTTCAGATTAAAGAAATATGGCACTCGCTACGAATCTACAAGCATTAACCTTGGCGAATCATGATTTTTCATTTTCATTATATAAAGTAATAGATTGATTACCTGCTTATTAATTATAACTTTTAGTAGAGATGAAAAATTAATTACCTATAAATAATCATTTAAAGGAACTGGCCAAAACTGAAACTGGAAATCTCGTCTACTCGCCATTCAGTATTCATGTGATTATGTTTATGGCTAGTATCGGAGCGGCATCAAAAACATTTGATGAAATGATTGCTACAATACATTTAAACAAAACTACTCATTCGTTGGAAGAATATAGAAATTTATTGGCTGAATTGACAGTATGTATCCGAAGTACTGTCAAATATATAAAAATTTAATTTTCTGTTAAAGGAGCTGAGTATAGCCAGATGTCCTTGATAGTAATTTTGTAATCAGTTTATAAAACGTAAATGATGGAGATTATTTTCAATGGCTTTATATATTTTGTATAATTGTATCCATCGCAGTCGCCGTCTTTATTTTATACACTTTTATACGATCAAACACAAGTCAGTAATATGAAATTTAATTTTTTTTTATTCCTTGTAAATGAACAGAAAAGTATGTTCTACAATAAAGTAGTATGTGAGGACATTGATTTGTCGTAAGTGTAAGTCTACTAACAATCCTAAAAGGAGTTTGTGGGATAGTATAATAAGATTTTCACTTACCTTTATGAGCACGGTGATCCAGTTGCGCTCAATGCGATGATATAAACTTTGGATCGGGATTTGATTTTTATTCGAAATAAGAACACCGCATTGACATTTGACAATAATTTAATGACACTTATCACAACTCAGTACATAAATGTTTTGATCCTCTTGTATACACGTCTGGTTTGCACCGTAAATACTGCCTCCGGTTCACCGTAGACGTGATACTAGAGAATCCTTACTTACGTGCGTTTACCACGTCTATAAGTAGTGAATCGCCATGCCACTCCAAGCCGACCTTTTAAAGCTGTTAGTTATTTTATAAGATTAATACAAATAATTTATGAGTACATAATTAATCATTACAACCAGTAGAAATGTAACGTGACTTTAAAATCCTAAGTTGACAATTAATTACTTTACTAATATTATCATTGGGTCACATATTATTAAAAGAACGTAACATATACGGTGTAGAGGATGATTATACCCATATGAAGACGAATGGAAAGGTACATGGAAGAGAATGATATTTCTAGAGTGAAAAGAGGGAACATGAAAATTTATATTTGAAAGGATACAAGGGACATCTAGTGAGCTATTTAGATTGTAAGATACAAACTGGTTATCGACATCTTGACAATATGAGAATATAATAATATAATAATAAATAAATATATAAATAAATAATAATATAAATATAAATTGTATAATATACAACAATTTGAGAATAGAGTTGATGTATTGAATATATTTTGTAGGAGCGAGTAGTCATACCGAGGATGATTAATTTTAAGAACATAGGCTAAATGCGAAAAGAAATTTCGGACTCGCTCAATTCTAAGTATGTTTTTAACTAGATAGGGATGCCAAACTATTACCCCGTACTCAAGTATCGAGCAAACCAGAGCACAGTAGAGTGTTCGGAAGTAAGCGGCTAAGTTAAACATTGTTGTATTACGTTTAATAAAACCGAAAACTTTCTAAAGCCTTACCTACTGTGGCACTTATGTGGTGATAAAAATTAAGGTAAGGGTAATAAAAAGATACCAAGATCTTGGAAAAAGAAAACTCGTTCAAGAGTAATATCATCGAGAAAGTAATTGTGGAATATAGACGTATGATACCTAGAAAAAGTCATAATATATCATTTACTAATTAGATTTAAACTAAGACCTAGTCGTTGAATCCAGGACGAAAACATATTCAATATCAAATAAATTCAAATATATTTTCATATCATCAGCGAAGAGAAAACATTTTGAATATGTGATCCATTTACTAATTGAGTTGACGAACAGGATACAGAGGAGAGGACTTAAATGGTTACCTGTAGAACGCCAGATGGAATATCAGATAAGATAGACATGGAAATACAGATCTCAACAAATTGCTTTCGGTTAGATAAGTATGAACGTAACCAGGCAAGAAGGGTATTAACCAATACCAAGTAAATCTAATTCGTTAACAAGGAGATTATGATTCACCGTGTAAAATGTCTTTTTGAAATCGATAAAGATGACATCAATTTGTCCACCACTTTTAATAACCTCAGATATACAATATATGTACATTACACATATTATGTAACCTATATTTTATTAATAAATCTATTTATTAATGCTATCTGTTTGTTCAATATTGTGAAGTATCTAGAAGTACTTAAATTACACTTAATAATGTTATATATCTGACTAATATTGTTTGTTGTACAATTTCTAAGATTTATAATATGGCACGTTTGTTTTTTCACTATAGGTTAATATAAATATAATTTATTATATGTTTTTATATTGTATTATTTCAGAGTGATAATGATGATTTGAAATTGGCAGTTGGAATGTTTGTTGACACATATTTTGATGTAAAAGAGAGTTTCGTTGAAAAATCCAGAAAATATTTAAAATCATCTATAGAAAAATTGAATTTCCATACTGATCCCGAAAAACAACGCGATTTTATAAACAATTGGGTTTTAAACAAAACCAATAATAAAATCAAAAATTTATTTCCTAAAAGTATCTACCTATATATTATTATAATATCTATAATTGAATTAAAATATGTATATATAAATAATTAATTTACGTTTATAAACTGGTTTACAGATTCCATTTCTAAAGGCACTGTTTTAGTTCTGGCAAATGCCGTGCATTTTAAAAGTAACTGGGCTTATAAATTTAATGAAGCAAAAGATGAACCCTTTTATTTGACTCCTAGCAATAAAGTAACTGTCAAAATGATGACTTTGAGAGAAGACTTGCAATACTATTATGACAATGATTTAAAGTTCTCTGCTCTCGAATTACCATATAAAGTATATACCAGTTCTCTATTAAATTTATATTAATTATTTTTATAGTGTGAAATTTGGTATTTTTTTATTTTTTATTTATAGAGTCATAATTTTAAAATGATAATTTTACTACCCGATGCTAAAGATGGTTTGAAAAATCTCGAGAACAATTTTTCAAAAATAAAATTACACGAAATCACAAAGAAAATGTCCATATATGACGTTAATGTCAAATTACCTCGTTTTAAAATAGAACAATCGTTTGAACTAGGCGAAAAATTATCAAAGGTATGTATGTTTAAAAAACAATATATTGCATACTATATTTAATAGAAATATATTTTTTGTGTAGCTTGGATGCCCAACAATGTTCACACCAGCTGCAAACTTTACTAACATTTCTGAAGGCGGTTTGTTTGTGAGTAGTGTTGTGCATAAGGCATATATTGATATTAATGAACAAGGAACAGAGGCTGCAGCAGCTACAGGTAATACAATTTATTTTTCACACTAAATATGTGGATTTTACCATGTGAACATTTTACTATAATGCAATGGATTTATTTTTATTTTTCATTTTAAAATTATTGATTTTTATTTATTTAGATACCTAATATTTTATAATAATATTTTACATGATTGTTTTGTGTTCTGTTGCAGGTATGGTGTTTAAGGAATCTGCGATTATACACCTTGCGCCAAGACCTAAAGTAAATTTTTTTGCTGATCGCTCTTTCATATTTTCGATTACTTCTCGAAATGGCCATGTATTGTTTTTAGGCCGTTTATCAAATTTATGAACGTTACACGTGTTTATTATTTTATTAATAAAGTTATTACCTATATATAGATACTTATAATAACGTTCAATATAATAATAACAATTATTACTTATCCCTGTTATATTATATTAGTTGAACTCTACGAACGAACAATTTTCTATACTTCCTT
Organism: Pemphigus obesinymphae; assembly: GCA_025469235.1. Taxonomy (NCBI): domain Eukaryota; kingdom Metazoa; phylum Arthropoda; class Insecta; order Hemiptera; family Aphididae; genus Pemphigus; species Pemphigus obesinymphae. Next base: position 7,579 of record JAIPRL010008690.1, on the reverse strand, counting down.
GAACATATCTCATGTACTCATGACGAAAATATTTTATATTATATTCTTTTAATTGTATAAATTATATATTATAAAATAGTCAAGCACATATTAAAATATATTTATGCATCATTAATGTCTGTAAGAATATAGAAGTAGAACACAAAATAGTAAATAAATTGAATTGAGTCTTATTAAAACTGTCTTATAATTTATCTTCCTCTTCTCTTTCTCTCTCAACTATTTGGAGTCGTGGCTTAGGTCAAATAATATAAATGGGTGCCATTGGGTCGGTAACATCCTTGAAACTTAGAAGCACTTAGTTATTACAGCGATGCCGAAACCCTTCAAAGACCACAACCAACCTTCAAACTTCGGACCAATTCTCTGTAGCCGTCGTCTTTATCGGAAATAAGGTGCGAGTAATTTGTCTCCCACAAACAACATTCCACCACCCTTTAATTCACTAACCTGATCGATAATCTCCGTATAAGTGCCAATAATAAGGAGAAGGCAGCAGCCATATTCCTTGACGTATAGAAGACCTTTGAATGGGTATAGCACGTGAGGTTTGTCTATAAACTCATTACGATCAGCGTGCCCATTCAGCTGATAAAAATAATAAAATCATTTACTAGCGAAAGATCCTTCAGTCCTATTCGAAAACTCTCTATCTATCAGCAGACAATAGTTGGAGTATCACACTATTATACCTGACATACACAAATATGATCTTTCAATAAATTCGAATGCCACAATAGCCATTTTGTGTATGACACTTTAGCACTCTCAAAAAATAGAAACCACAAACGGGCAACGCTACAACGACAAATTGATACGGCCATAATTTGGTTCGATAAGTGGTGACTCAAAATAATGCTCAAAATATAATATCTTTTATATTTAAGGAATATTTATTTGATATTTAATGAAATAAATACTCACAACTGACAACAATTTTTAATAATGCTGGTCACAGCATAAACTGGTCAAACCAGGTAAAATACATCGGCGTTATATTAAATACTAATTTGAACTTTGCCAAACACGTCAAAGAAACTGTATTACGATTCCGTCACATTCTCCTGTCACACGCTGCCGTAACGCTCAATGTAATGGATGAGCGTTACGGTGGTGAGTGACGATATGGCATTACGGTAGTGTATGACAGTGAAGCGTTACGACAGCATGTGACAAAAGAGCATGATTTTAAACGCGTAATGTCGTCGTGTGACGAAAGATCGTAATGGTGGTGTGTGAATATGGAACCTAACGGAAGTGTGTGACAGAGGAGCGTTACGGTGATTTGTGACAGCGGAGTGTTATGGCAGTGGGTGACAGGAGAGTGTGGGTAACCAAAAATAATGACAAACTTAGAGAACAATATACGGACAGTACGGCAATAATACGTGTATTTTCTCATTTCTTTCTATGCTAATATTCACGGAATTATCATGAAAATAATTATCAATAAAATATACATTGGTACCTGCTTGTAAATTAAAAAATATGACCTTCAAATTGATTAATAAAACTTATTATTATTATTAAAACTGATTAAGAATTTACAGGTACGTTTTACTGTTCTATAGTAGCCAACTTGAAATTGCACTATGCACTATGCAATTACATACATTATAGGTACTCGTACACATTACACATAACTACAACTACCTACGTAATGAATAGTGAAAGGCATTTATTTACAAATAAAATTAAAAATATTTGACGTTTTCTGTAGTATGACGTAGATTATAGTATGATACGTGTAACTTACATAAAAAAAATCACTTTAACGTCCTTTAGTAGTTTAATTTTCATTTTTCTAAAAGTTTACTTAAAATTGCCTATATAAAATCCCTTAAAATCGAGCGTACTTACTACTTTTCAACGGAACTCATTAGTTTATCACACAGAACCCTCTTTCGAAATTAAATATTTTGTCTCATTAAGTATTAAAAATATCTTAACAAACATGGCAGTATTAATAGGTATTTTATAATTAAAAATATGCCAGTATATATACCACTGATTAAATTGTTTATTATATAATTTTTTCATGATTTTATAATATTTTCAAGTTGGTAAAATACTAAGAAACGCGAAATGAGTTTATTTTATAAAATTGAATAACTTAACAAAAATACAATAAAAAAATGATACTTACATAGAACCACTTACAACTTATAGATTAAAATATATATAATTATTTTTTTATATACCTCGTAATTGCCTACATAGAACTCATTCCAAATTTGTGTGTCTACATGATATTATAATATATTTATAATTACTGTATTTAAATATTTCAAATAATATAAAAAGTATTCGAATATAATTAAATAGGTAGGAATATATTATAGAATACTTAATTACTCTGCTATACCTATACATACTTGCATTAAGTATATAATAAGTTGTTAATAATATAATATACTCAGAATGTAATATACAAATACAATTGATTTTATAATCTGAGCTTAGCGAGGGAGCTAGTAGATTTACAATGATGTTTATTATTATTTTTTTTTTTTTCTATAAACACTTTTTCTACCAGAAGGTAGATTTTTCGATTTTCTTAATAGTTTTAATTAATAATATTCAATTATATTTTTTGATTTATATTTTTAACCCTACAATACATGATTTATTTTTTATGGACTCTATCTCAAAAAAGAAAAAATTTGTGTACCTATGGATTTTTGGTCATAGAATTCATAAAAAAATACTATTAAATCTATTTATTTAATACTTAAACTTTTAAAAGCTCTTTTTCTGGATGTATCATTAATTCTAAAATTTATTTTTAAATTCTATTTCCAAATTTGTAATCCTTTTCATGCGCAGTAAAATAATTTTATTTAAAGGTAACTCTTAATTTTGACATTGGATTAATATAGGTAAATTATTTTAAAGTATCAATCATGGTTCTAAGCCCAAAATCACTTCATTATTACTCATAGTGGTTGAATAAATAAAGTAAATACTTGTGTCTATTATGATCAGCCATAACTATTATAAAACCAGTATACATGTCTAAGTGGTTTTTACTGCAATAAATATAGATTTTTATTCATTTCATTTTACATGTTTTTTTGAACAATTATTTTCTCAATTATGAAAAAATAACCATTTTTTTTTTTTTTTGGCTTCTTGGTTTAGTTATTCCCTATACGTTTATCAAAAAAAAAAGTGTGTTGTGTTTTATTTATTTATTAAATAACATCACAAAACGGAAAATAATTTCTGTTTGTATATGGTTTTCTTGATTGTTTTTGATGAAATTTAGCTAAGGCAAATAGGGCGATGTCATATTTCGGACATATAGCATAATGCGCATAGTTATGGTGATATACGAATAAGTTTTGGCGAGTTCTTCAAATTCAGTACATTTATGATATTAATAAAAATAACCATTGACAAAGGAATAAATATGTTGTTCATTGGTTTTGCGAATATTTTCTTTCGTCTCGAAAATATCATAGAGATAAATAAGCCTCTGGTTCATTATGGGGTTTTCTTCATTAGACATTATACACATTTTTCTTATATTATTCCGGTTTCGTATAACTCGAACGAATGTACTGCTCACAGCTTGATACATCTTTAATAACGGTGATCTATTGCGGTGAGCTCATTTGAATCTAATAATTAATGTTTTTGTAGAAAAATAGGTTAAGTCATATGTGTAAATATATATTATGTATAACGTCGATAGTTGTAATCTAAGGTGTAGCCCATATAGATGTTTGGTATGAGAGAGCAACAATGCAACTGTAGGTATATCGTATGTATTGTGTGGGATTATATGATTGAGGAGGTATAATTTCTTTACGTAAAACTATAAATTTTGTTAAATCTAACACTTTTCGATAGAGAGACATTTTCTCGTCGATTTAAACAAAATCCATGTATTTTATGCTTGGAGTTAAAAATAGGATTTAAAAATATAATTATTATTTTATGAAATATTTAAATTTATTGGTAAACGTTTTAGTATGTTAAACATAGAAATGATATTAAAACCCTATACGTCGTGTTTACTCAAATCTATAACGGAAATATTTATAAAAATAGTAGTTTCATCGTGATTCATTTTTTCATAAATCGTGACGATATTTTATCATAATGTTATATTACATATATTAATGTGATTACAGTGATAGGTCGATATAAATGATATAATACATTTATATACAGAATTATTAGACTTGCGAGTAAAAACCTATAATAGTATGTTGAATGGAAAATAAACAATTAGGTATACACACCATCATACTTTTATGTCGTGTATATTAATATGCGTTTACTTGTAGAGATATAATATGCTCATTTCTATTTGTGCATAGTTGGTACCTATGCTATGTTATGTGTATTCGCGTACTCACTTACCGTGTATGTTTAAAGTAATAATATCATATACACTGAAAAAACGAAAATAACCTTTGAAGAGGTGGCTTGTGTAACAAAAATATGTATTTGCAAGTCAAATTTAAACAAAAAAATACCTAACTGAACAGTATATAGACGGTTCATATTGTGCAAAAAATCGTAATATGAGCATGATTTATATATAGGGAACGGACTTAATTGTAATAAAAAAAACCAAAATATGTACATAAATATGTATCTATTTTTATTGAAATATGTAAAAAAAAATTCAAAATATGTAAATATCGAAAAAATGTAAGTATTAGTATTGAAAATTACAAAAAAAAAATATATATATTTTATAAATATAAATATTAAATAATAGTAATACAAATAATGTAGGTACCTACATTATAAAACTATGCGTATTATTCCCTAACAAAGCAATGAGAAACAACATATTGTTGAAGGTTTGCAAATAAAAAATTGCGATGGTTTGGTCGAAGAATACTCTTGTATTGACTAAAAGACCGTTCCACGTCAATGTCCAGAGATCCTTGTTGATTTTTTCCTATTAAAATATCTCGGATGATTTTAATAATTTTAAATCCAGAATTTTTTTCAATTATATTGGCAAATTTCTTTTTAACTATTTCTCCCATGTCCCCATGAGTTTTTTCTAATTTGTCCGTAGCTTTTTCTACAAATTTTATATAATTATATACTATAACTATACAATTTTCTATTAAATACATGTTTTTGGTTTCCAATTTTTTAATTGTGTGAATCAAATAACAAAAATTTGCAGAAACGTATGTCAAGTTGTTTTTTAAATTGATATTTTGCATCAGTCAATTTGCTTTTTCAATAGCTGCGGCTGATTCAGTATCAAAATTTGAAATAACATTTTTATTTTGTCAAAATGATCGCAATAGTATTGGACGATGGCTTCAAGCCACTTTTAGACGAAGTAGATAATGTTTATCGTCGTTAAAAATCAATGAAAAAATCAAAAATTACTAAAATATGTACTTATTTCCTAAATATGTAAAAATATGTAAAATAAATTTGGGTTTATTTCAATTAGAATGATCTAAATCGTACACAGTTTTTTTTATCAAATTATAGTATAATATAAATGTTTTTAATTATTTAAAAAAGTCGTGTAACTACTATTCGGTATATAATTTATGTATTTAGTAAATATTATAAATGTGTTATTTAATATTAATTTCACTAGAGATTAACTGTACTGCGTGGGTCTTATAGATAATAGAATATGTAGCAGTATATATATATAGTAACATAGATTCGTGTAGATTCATATAGATCTAGTCGAATTAACATAAATATTGTTTGTAAATGAACGATGATACCGTTTTTTATGATTAATACTTCTGTTATCGATAACACGCGAAAAAGAATAATAATGATAATAATAATTTTAATAAATCAATTAATTCATTTCGACCCTCCACACTATTGGCAATATTTTAACTTTTGCTGATAAACAAAGTAAAATTTAATAATTGTTATAATATCGTATTCAGAAATAGAATGATATATAATATATTCCTTTCATATTCGTAAACATCATAATGAGTTCATGGTATTAATATACATGTAGGTGCCGTTAATATTATTTTAAAAGGTTATGAAATAGCTACACGTTTAAATGTATACATTTTTTTCCTAAAGTACACAAGTATTTAGGTACATAGTGTTATTATGTATTTTTATATAAATAGTATATATTATATACGGTATTACTACCTAAATTAAAAAACCTGCGGGGTCCACTGCAACCGTCCTGTCCCAATAACTAAATTAAATTTTAATCCTAAATATATGTATATAATACAATTGTGTATTAGGTAGGTACCTATTTTCATTTCTTTCTTTGGTAAATTTAAATGAAATTACTTTTTCTCTGGTCACATAAAATTATCTTACACTAATCATAAATGATCTCAATTGGCAAACAAAGTTAAATTTTTTTGAGACATGTACAAATACGTCCTACCTATAGAATTTTGTATACATTCTTTTTTGTATCTACCTAAATTTAAAAACCTGCGGGGTTCACAACCGTCCAGTCCCAATAACTAAATTAAATTTTAATCCTAAATATATGTATAATGTATATAATACATTTGTGTATTACTGTATTAGGTATCTATTTTCATTTTTTTTTTTTTTTTGTAAATTTAATCGAAATTTCTTTCTCTAGGACTATATAAAATCATTTTTACACTAATAGTAATCATTTTTTTTTTGTATCTACCCAAATTAAAAAAACCTATGGAGTACACAACCGTCCTGTTCATTTTTTTTCAATTAAATATAAAACTTAAAATTACTAAATTGAACTATAATCCAAAATATAGGTATATAATACATATGCGTATTAGGTAACTATATATTTTCATTTTTTTCTTTGGTAAATTTAATTGAAATTACTTTTTCTCTGGCCATATAAAGTCATTCTTACACTAATACACTAATACTAATAATTTTTTTTTGTATCTACCCAAATTAAAAAACCTGTGGGGTAGAAAACTGTATATAAAAATATAAAAAAAAGGTTAGTTTAGGTACATAGTATATTAACATTACTTTGGTAATTATTTATTTTCTTAATGTGATATTTTTTGTTGAATACATGATGCCAATTCATAACCAATATGGTTATATTCATTATTTATTGGTTTATAATTAGTAACTTTTAATAAAGTAGGTACATATGGCACTGCATTCATCAGTTAGTTTCTTAAATTACATATTATAAAATTAATTTCTGAAAATAGAAAAAATAGACACAATAGCTAATGCTAGATACTATTTTTTAAAGTAGAATAATCTTTTGGAATTGCATTCCACACTTTCAAAATTGTATTCCCTGTTTTTACTATCAATCTGCCTATCGGTCCATCATGCTGAATTTCTTCCAATTCATTTCTCAGTCTAACGAATTTTTGTTTCCATATGATACTCGACTGAAAATCTACAAGCTGAATTTCAAAATTATCTAAATTTAATCATTAAAATACTTTAAAGTTGAGTTTTTCAAATGAGAATGTGTCTGGATAAATCATTTACCTATTATAAAACGCTAAGGACCTGTTTTTTCTTCCATGACGTTTTTCCGCCATGAGATCGCCAAAAATATTCCGATTTTATTCCTTGAGCGTTTTTCCGTGCCGTTTTACGCACGTTTTCACGTCAAACG
>JAIPRL010008689.1:0-19643 GCA_025469235.1 Pemphigus obesinymphae | reverse complement strand
CTGTATTATGACAAAATTTTGTTATGCCTTATATTATAGTATTTTTTCTTATCATGACCGAAATGCGTCCCAATTTTTGAGACGCAAATAGGCTATCGCTTATCAATTGGTGTTATCAAAGTTAACATTGGGACGCAAGTAGTGTGTAACCGTTTTTATATGGTATTCAATAATTGTGTATAGGTATAATGCAGATACCTACTACTACTAAGTATGTATTATTAAATTATTTTCAATTTAATAGAAATTAAATTATTTTATACTTGATTAAATATACCTACCTATGTAATACAATAATTATTAATACTTAATTATTGCATTTTGTACAGCATGTACTAGAAGGTGGCTATATGTATTATATTATAATATGCACGACAATTTTAATCAGGTAGGTACAGTGGTTAAAGTGGAATATATTTGCAGGGGGGACTATATAGCTAATGTAAAAAAAAGGCGTCCCCTAAACCAGTACCGTAATATTTTTAAAATATTTATATAAATTTAACTTTTAATCCATGTTATTATTGACCTAATTTGTAAAAATTTATCACGGACGTATATATGTATATACCTATTATTATGTACATATGTACATACTCTGTGGTTATAACTTTAAAATACACATCTATAATATAGATCTTGCATACAATTTATAACTAAATACCATTTTTTAAACTTTTTTTTATTTAATTTTTGAAAATTATGTACAAAAGAACATATTCATTCTCAACTTTTAATTAAACATTTAGAAGTATAAAGGGGACTATATACTAAAGGGGACGCCAAACTTAAGCTAAGCAAAGAAAGGGGACGCCGTCCCCTTCAGTCCCCCCTCACTTTAATCACTGGGTAGGTACCCATTTAAATTCTAAATTGTACATTTCGACGACGCGTATTCTGAGTTTACGACGGCATAAACACCGTGTATAGCAAAATATGTCTTTAGTGGACGCCTGCACACATGCGATTTTTAAGGGGTTCTGTATATAGGCAATTTTAATGAAATTTAAGAAAAATAAAAATCTCATAATATTTAAGTACGTTTTAAAAATAATTTTAAAATACATCTGTGTCAGTAGCACTTTTCGTTGTTATGTAATCATGATATTTGTTACATAACCATGTAATACTTACTTTTGTAATTCAAATATGGTTTTTCGTAGATCAATCGTAGAAAAGTAAAATAGGTATACATAAAAAAAAAAAAAGATGAGAACTTGCTCTAATTTCTAACGTCATTATGTGCTGATGTGTTGAATAATGACTTTCCTATAATATGTTGAAAATCCAAAATTATGAAAAATAATACTTCGGTAAAAAATTTCCGAAGAAAATTAGAAGCATAAAATGATGTTAAAAATAGATCAAATTCTCACCTTATTATGATTATTAAAAATATGGAAGTCATTTTCTAACGATACTTAGACTCTGAGATTCAACTTTTATGTATACAACCCCCCTTCCCTCCGAAAATTTTTCTTACTACGCCACTGTGACATCACTACATTCACATACTTAGCCTTTCCATAATTTTTTTTTTATTCCTTTGACACTATATCATGGAAGTTAATGTTTTCGTATTATTGTATATTTTTTATAGATTGATATATCAAAAGCCGTAAAACAATTTGAAATGGTTGTTTATATTTAAAAATACACCATTTTATAGAAAATTCTTTCCTCTAAAATTTTTATTCTTGAATTTTTTTTTTATGCGATGAATTTCGAGCTGAAAATATAATTTGAATACTTTTTGAATAATTTGTTATTAATTCTGTAATTAAATTAAAGGTAATAATTGAGATTTCAAGCCATTTTAGAAACAATAGGCATTGTAGAAATAGAGTTTTAATATTTTAATTATAAATCTTACATGTCCATTATTCATTTCTAAAATGTTGAATTTTTATTTTCTTAAATTCCTAAAAAAAACTGATCGACATAACAAATATTTTTACAATAGCGTAGAAAAAAATCTAATCGATTTAAATAATTTTACAGAATTTAAATCGATTCCTTTTAAGAAGTTTATTAAATGCGGTTAATTTTTTATGAATATATATACGATTATATATTATAGGTGTACCGATATAAATAAACGTTTAACATTTCAGAAAATAATAGATATCTAGATAGATAGGCACTATAAGTATTAGATTTCAATGTAGGCATTATTCAAATTTATTAAAATATTAAAAATAGATTCCCACATAAATATATCCTAGAAAATAGGTACCTATGCTGCAATATTTTTACCGAATAAAAATCGAATTATTGAAAGTATGTGTAATATCGTTTTTCTTTTAAGTCTAGATCCCTAAACAAATATGAACTCTAGTAAATACTAAATACCAACATTATGTGTATAATAATACGAAATAACACAAAATAACATTTTTTAAATAAGTAGGTACCTACCTATTTAAACATATACCTTTACTCATAATACGATGTTTTCAAAAATATTCAGGTTACAAATATTTTTAAGTACCTACCTGATTAAAGTGCAATCAAGTGTTTATTTTAAAGAATATAAAGACCTGAATAAAAAAAAAAAAATGTATAAATGATGGGTTTTTTTCACATAATATGATGGGGGACAGTGGGTGACAAATGCTAATGATGTACACACTGAGATTTTTCAAACCCAAATTTAGGTACCTATACAAAATATAATTCTTATACTTTATCAGGGGCGTCATTTGTGGAGGGGGGCAGAGTGTGCAAAGTGGCCTGCCAATGTTCTAATGCGCTATCATATTATTACAAATGCGCCGACGAAAAAATTAGTTTTTTTTTTTTTCTTAGTTTAGCTTATTTACGTTTTTAAAGAAGTATTTTCGTAGTATTTGAATAAAAAATGGCCGGCTTCAAATGTTTGCATATATCTTTATTGTAAAAAAAATGTCTTTAAAATATTTTTTAAAACGACCCGGTGAAATGTTAAAATTGGCCTGCCTAAAAGCACGCACACTCGGAAAAAAAACTGAAATTACGCCACTGTACCTTTATCTATAAATTGTAAAGGTAAATAATTTATAACGTTTACCTTTAGATATTACGAAACGATCGAAATAAAATACATAACTGTCGTCTATCTACATGTACGTATGTAATATTTCATATTTGGTAGATAGGTACCTACTATTAAGTTAGATTAATTAATATTATTTAGTTCGGACGTTATCATTATCGTATTATTATGATTTTTATATATTTTTCGATCTTTAAGTAATACCTAACACTTTAATATTACATAGGTACCTACCTACGTAGGTACATGCACCTAATATGTTGATAGGTAGGTATATTTTATTTCGATCGTTTCGTAATATCTAAAGGTAAACGTTATAAATTACTTTTTTATATTTAAATTTGAGTACTTGTGGATATTTTATTTCAAAGTTATAAATTACCTATACAATTCATGGAATAAGGTATAAGAATCATATTTTGTCTAGGTACCTAAATCTGGGTGAAAAAAATCTCAGTATGTGTATTGACATTTGGCAGCCCAGTGGCTTGGCCCAGTCCCCCTTCAGCCACTGAAACAGAGCTGTAGAATATCGATAATATTTTTAATACAGAATATCTAATAAATTTCTCATAAAATATTGCATATAATTATATGTACATTGATTCAAAATTACAAATAATATAATATTTGATATATTGTGATACGTGATATAAATGTAGGTATAGGTCATAGACTTATAATATTATAAGTCTATGGTATAGGTAATCACAGATATTTATAAATTATAATTATATATGTTGGTATAAAAAATGTTTTTCCTGCGAAGATTATTAATTCAAACGCAGGCCACCCGTGATAACTTCTGATAACGTTCTGTTATCTTCGTGAATGTGGACTGAGATAATTGTGTTGTTAAATAATAAACATGATAATTTTCGAAACGATAATAAGAATCACGCCATCGGTTTATCCGATATTTAACCTTTGATTTAATGTATTTTAATAGTTTATAGTTTAATAATAATTGTTTTCGGATACCTAGGTTTTACGTCAAGTCGTTCAAAGTGACCTCCTTCCTAATTTTTCCTCGTCGTTGCCGTCGGATCACCATAAGAATATTCATCAAGAGACGTTCGGATAAATATCAGGTATGTATATTATATAAATTGGTCAAAAAATAATAGTGTACGATTATGTCTGTTTCGAAATTAGGTTGAAGTCTGGCTTTTGGGTATCGACAAAAAAAATTTCATAATATTGAAAAATGACATATAGGCTTTTGTTTGTATAGTGTACTGCAATTAAAAAGTATACCGTCATTTATTTCATTTTCATCACGTTTAATTCATCGTGTATACATAAATTAAAGTACCCAAAAGCCATGCTCGTAGGTGAAAAGGGGGGGGGGCGGAAAATGAGAAAATCAAAAATCCGACCATTGGACATTTTTTACGATTAGTGTACAAAGAAAAATCCTAGGTAGGTATGTGTCATTTTTCAATATTGTGAAATTTTTTTCGTCTGTACCCAAAAGCCAGACTTCAACCAACATTTTATCCTTTCAAAAAACTGTTTGTAACGATAATATGTTTTATTCAAAGTCAATTATAACAATAAAAGTGTATTCAGTCAAAAAATCCAACTTATTCATAGAAGTAAAAAAAAACTTTGTAATATTTTATTACCTAACATTGTCACCTATTTAATTTGTATTTAATATTTTCAATTTTGTATAGGTATTGTATTTACTTAGGTAGGTACTTGAAATCAAATATTAGTACCTATATTGGTTGATGCCTGTGGAAAATCTGAAATTTATTGAATGTTAGTATATTTACCTATACAAATATTGTTTTTAAGGCAAAACTGTAGTTGAACTTTATATCATATAATAAATACTCTTAAGTTCTATATGGAGATTATCGATTTTTTTCCCTTACCCAAAAGCTACACTTGGTGAAAGAAAGGTAGGTAACTATTTAGTATTTATTCATCGAAAATTAATGTACCTTGTATTTAGTACCTATTTAAATATAATTTTAAAAGTCTAAAATCTATCAGCTTATAAAGAAATATATTATCTTTGCATATTTTTACCTAGATTCCAATAAAAGGTACGGTTTTGTTATTACTATATACCTACTTATTATTCATCAGGAATAATTTAATAATAGAACTATACGGTTTTAAAGTTTTCTAATTTAAACTAGGTATAGGTATAGTAATAATAATACTATAATGTATATGTGACCTATAAAATATTAAATTTTAATTTGTAGAAATACACAATGATATGAAAAATACCATAATATACCTAATACAAAATCAAATATTAAAATATAATATGAAACAATGAATAATATGAATACAAATATTAGACATTTAATCATTTACTCATTCTAACCAATGTCTAGCAATTCATGATAAAATGATATCATCTTGGACTGCCTAACAAGTTTGGGTTTGGGAATCGTAATCCTACCATTTATTTAGGTATATATTTTTCTGTAAAATATATACCTAATCCTGAAAAAAAATTACAGCATATTTATTAACAGAATTTATTAGATATTTGGGTTGTGGTATTAATTAAAAAATAAATAACATAATTTACCTGTAATCCTGTAATTAATAAACATGTGAATTAATAATATAAGTACCAATACATCAGTTGACTTATTATTTGGATAAGATTTCCCTATAGACATGGGAACAATATTTTTAGTTTAAGATAAATATTAATCAATTAAATTAATTTTTTTATAATTCACTCAGGAACAAAGGGAACAAGGAAACCAATCAGTACTACATATTAAAAAATAGTACTACGTGATAAAAAAAGAGGTAGTTTAAACTAAACTTCTCTACAGCTTTTCGTTAACAGACATTTGAAGTTGACATATCATCATGAATCTATTCTCATAGCGCTTCCGTATGTATTACACCAACAGTTTATTTAACCATTATTATGAGTATAGATTTAATTTATCAATTTAGGTCTAAGAGATATTTTTAAAGTTCACAATTATCTATGTAATTTGATTTTATAATATATCCAATTTTATTATAATTAACCAAAATCTTCATACCTATAATCATGACATAAGTAAATAGGCATATCAGTTAGATAACAAGGCACAGTAAATGTTCCCCAGACATGGAATAAACGACAAAATTTATGGAAAAATTATTTTCGTCTTAATTTAAAATTATTGTAATATTGTTATGAATTAAAATATCTATTAATAAAACACTTGCATTATCATTTTGTTTATTCAAGACATGTTTCACCTTTGTACATATATTTTATTTTTAAGATACTAAGACTCTTTCATCCATGATATTGTTATCCTTATTCCATATTTGGGGAACATGCGTAGTGATAGCGAAAATAGAATTATAGCTGACATACCTATTTACTTATGCTATGCCTATAACAATAAAATTTATTGTATATGCATACATTGCCAACAGAAGATATTCAAGATACTAATGATGCTACCTAATCTATAATATAATTGTAATTTGTAATATTACATTATTTGTAGTTCCCACCTCAACCCCATAAATATTATTTACCTCTATTGTACCTCTTCATTGTCATTTTTAACTATTAGTCCTTTGTGAACTGTTGAAGTATTTCACAACAAGATAACAAGTAGGTACATAGTTTTATAGTCCTACATAATACATTTATTGATTTAAGCATGTTATATATCAAATTAATTAGAATATTATGAAATTTAAAAATGTTTCTTAGGCGTATATCAATATATTGAATATTACGCTCATAAAAATAGGTAAATACATTTACGACATAATATTTACATGTATTACATACAGGCGCAGCTGTGAAAACAGATATTACATATTGCACGCAAATTTTAAACGTCTATAACTTGTTAACAAAAAGTAGTAGGCAAGTTTAATTTTGACTACTGTTCTTCATTAATTCAGTACCTACTATTTTGTAAGATTTTGTTGTTTTTTCTTGTATAGGCCTTTAGTTTTCTATAAGAAATAGTTTAGGATCATTTATTCAATATTATATCTACTTTATAAGAGTTATTATTGTACCTATGTAAATCACACACGAATATTTTCAATAATTATACAGACATATCCTTTATTTTTATAATATGAAACTATTAGCCTTAATTACTTTAAAATAAAAGGTTGATTTTATTGTTAACCAAACTCCAATTACAATTTTTTAATTTAGCCTAATGTTTATGAATCTAAAAATCTTTTTTTATGAAATACATTTTCTATTTTATTAATGCATATTAAACAATATGCTTTTTATTTGTTATGTATAATTTGTTTATAATTTGTATAATAGATGGGTGATAATAATTCTAGCACTCCTACAACAAATGCTGATCGACTTAACAGTTTCCATCCCGAATGCAGTGATTTAAAACACAAGTATGATCAATGTTTTAATAACTGGTTTACTGAACATTATATGAATGGTCATTATAACAATGATGAATGTCAAAAAGTATTTGATATGTATACCAACTGTGTGAAAGTAAATATTACCATTACACTTATTAACAAGTTTTTATTTGAATAACATTGAATTTTTATTTTAGCAAGGTATGAAAGAATACGGATTGCAATACGAACAAATGGCCACATTACATTTGGATTCACCTAAAGATACCGAAAAATCAAATTAAAATCATGAGTAATGAAAATAATACACTAATAGATAATCCAACTGAAAAAGTAAATTGACTTTTAATAGTTTAATTTAATTTAAGTTAAAATATTTATGACAGAAAAAAAGATTAATTAATCATAATTGTATATATTATTAGTTCAATAATTTAATCTAAAAATAAAAAATAAAAAGGTATTTTTTGAAAAAAAAAAAACCCATCAAAAATATATGAAATAATCAAAATAAATTTTACTTATAGAAATTAAACCATAAAAGCTGAAGAACCATTTAAGAATTAGTTTTTAACAATCTAATTTTCGGGAAATTACGTCCTCCAGGTGGTGTTCTCTACATATGCATTCTTCCATTCTGGAATTAAGATTCTCCATTGTTCGCTGTAACATTTCATGTTATGTGAATAAGCAGAATTATCGGTACACAAAATAAAATGCATAATAATTATACATAAAAGTAAGGTTACGGTGTGGGTTGTGCAATCAATGGAAACCGATAGGGAGAATGTATAATATATAGAGAATACCGTTGGGAAGATGTAATTTTCCAAAAATGAGATTTTTGAAAACTTGTTCTTAAAATGAGTTTTTGTGCTTTAATTTATGTCTATAAAATTTATTTTAATTTTTTTTTATATTTTTGATAGTTATTTCAAAAATTCCTGTTTTTTGGGTCTCATTTATATAGCAACATCCCAACTTTATGGTTTTATATATTTTTTACACTTAACAAAAAATGTCAGGGAAAATTAAAAATTACCTATGGAAAGTACCATTTATACTCTATCCTAACTTAGATGACTAGTAATCGTGCATGGTGGGCGTAGCTAACGAGCCACACGTTGGTAAAGTCACACTCAGCCACCGAGCTGTGTACCATTATTACAACGATAGTCAGACCAGCATTTTCAATATCATAAGGACATATTCGGTGTGTCAGTGTGTGGTATGTTTGATGACAAACATTCTACTCCCATCCGAAACTAACGTAATTTGGTCGTTCACACAGTTATCTAAGTTGGGATAGAGTATAAAAAAAAATGTCTATCCAAAAAGTGGTTTCCAGAAAAATATAAAAAAAAATAAACACCACTGTGAATTAAATAGATTCCATGTTCTGCTCAAAATCTAAAATTATAAAATACATTTATTTAATAATAATTTTAAAGTTTAACCTTTCAGCAGGCGCGTATGTGCATTTTGTATGACAATTATAGATTTATTGACATAACTTTTATCTATGTGTTCCGATTAATCCTGGGGTTTTTCCTATTCTATAATGATAATAACATTATTTAAGTAGTATATACAATTAAAATACCTATAAAAATAACAATTTACAATAATTTTAGATTAAATTCAACAGTTTTTTGTAATTAGTTATGTATATGTATATATCAAACAAAATAATATTGAATTTTTTTAAAAAAATTAGTAGAAATTTTAGATTGAAACAGATTTGAAAATCTGAGAATCTAATTTACCTGTAATTATTAGCTAAATCTTGGGCAGTGATGTAATTGTAAATTTTTTAGTGGGTACACGCTGAAGCTTGAGGAACTTCAAACTAAACTTTTTTTAAATGTGTACTGTGAATTTTTAGTAGACTGTAAAATATAATAATTGGTCAAAGTAATGAATATACGTAGGTCGTAGGTAAATGGTCGTATACCCATTTATCAAATAAAAAAAGTTGGGCTAGACACATTAACATAAAAAACGAGAAGTGGGTATACAACGTATACTCTCCACTATATCCCTGATCTTAGGTATTTATTTCACATGTCTTTAAAACTATATTTAATATTTATAATATTATCATTAATTTTTTTACATGTTATTTAACCTTTATATATTATTTTACCTTTATAAGGTAAAATTATAACTTCATTAATTATAAATATTTAATAATACAAATTATAAAAAATAATAATGATATGTTAGGATATTCATACCAGCATGTAGATAAAATCAATATTTCAAATTTTGTAATATTTTTATACATATAATATAAATAATATATTTCAAAAATATTAACCAAATTTAGGAATATATTAAACTTATTGAAAAAAAAATATATATTTATGTCATAATATATAAATTTATAAAAGAATTCACATGTACATGTAAAATAAATGTATGAGTTCAATTATATGTCTATTTTAATCGTATGTGTATTTAACTACACATGAAATATGTTTAGTTATAAATATAATTAATATGTGAAAAATATAATAGGGTAATCTTTTTTCTCAACTTAAAGTTTTTAAAAATAAATATATATTATGAAAATGAATAATATATAAGTAAAATTAATATATAATATTATAAAAAATAATATATAAGATGAAAATGTGCCCAGTGTTTGTAACCTGACGATGACTTACGGTTGAAACTAGTTGTAACCTATAATATTTTTTTGAATACACATTTTATTTTTATATATTATTTTTATAAGAGTATTGAAATTTTTAAATTAATTAATTTTTAATTTTTGCTGTTAGCATCCTATAATAAAATATAGTATATATGGAATTTTGATTAATTAAAAAATAAATTGTTTTGTTATAGGAGGACCAAGACTTGAATGCATTGGAACACTCACTAGATGTAGAATTAGAAAAACTAAAGAAAAAAAAGAAAGAAAAGGATGAAATTATGAAGGCTTTACATCAATACAATGACATTAAAGATGCCACTCAAGTTGTTTTGGGGAGATTAGCTATTATAGAAGGTGTAACTGTTGCCGAAATACATCGAAATTATGATTTACATGATTCCGATTAAGAATTACTAATATAATTAAATATAATTTTATTTTACATTGTAAATATTATTGTTATTATCATTGATACTTAATTTTTATATATTAAAGTTCTTTTTGATCAACTATGCTCAATTTTTGTTGAAAAGAAAATTATGAAAGCATCATTATGCTTTTTAATTTCTAAAAACCATATTTTATTTAATTCAATTTATTTTTATAAATGTATTTGTTGGTGCAAAAATTACTTATTAAGGTTGTTAAAGTTCTCAATTGATTAATACTTAGTTTTACAATAGGTTTATTAATTTATTGTATTGGTATTATTACATATATCACCAAATAATGCATCAATACCAATGTTTAATAATTGTTTGTATTTCAAATTGAATTAGTGTAGTCGAGTCTATATAGTAATGATATTTTAGTATTTACATGTACTGTTATATATTTTTATTATGTTCAGATTTAATATTTAAAGACATTTTATGGTAAAAATAATTAACTTTTTTTTATTAAATACCATATTGTATATTAATTATAATAAAATTTATAAAATTCAATAGTTAGGTAATATTTTTTTTTTTTATAATTTTAAACTACTTTATGGACATGATTAGTTTCAATCTTAAATTTAAAATCAATAATATTTAAAGATAATTCAATATATAATAATGATGATTTTTTTTATTTCCTAAAAACATTTTTTATTCATACCATTTAAATTTTTAATGAGTACTAAAAATGTATTTCTTTATTTTAATGTTTATTACAGTCTACATGAATTTGCCATAAGTAGGGCTAGGATTTATATGCAATATAAAACAGTGAAATATGTAATATTTAATTTTTTTAAAATATGCATTATAAATAAAAAAAATATGTATTGCAGTGTTGATAAAATATATAATAAAATTTTATATTTGAATACAATAATTATAATTTATAAATAAACGAAAAACAATCTAAAATATAAGGTTAAAAATGATTATCAATATAAAAATGTATTAAAAGGAATAATAACATGGTACTTTAAATTTTTAAAAATGTTTGATTTTACATTTTGTTTGATCTTAAGATGTTTTTGTATTTACTAAAACTGCTCTACATCACATGATATTAATGGTGTATACTTAAATTTGATAAATTTTCCCAGTGATAAATTGAAATGAAATTCTTCATCCATATTGATATCATTTAATATATTAAGAATAAAAAGTAAAGATTTAAATCCTTTATTTTTGTAGCTTTTCATTTACTTTTTCAGCAATAACTAAATTTCTATGAATTTGTTCAAAGACCGAAGGACTATTTTATTGAATTAAAATTATCATCATAATATGATGCAGTATCTAGCTAAGTTTTCCATTGCATAGTTTAGGTTGTGGGAGTTAGGGTATATCTGGAAATAGTTCTTGAAATTTCAAAACACAACAAGACTCTTTTAAAAATACATTTTTATGGAACTTATCATGATGTCGATATTTAAATAAGATGTAAATTAAATATAATCCATATCAACCACTAACAACAATAAAAACATTTATTTTCGTTAATCAATAAAGCGCATAATAATAAAATGTACGTAGAAAAAAATTACCAACTAATTACAAAATTATATTAAATTAAAATTACGTTAAAATATACTATTAAACATGTTTTTTTCGTATTTACAGCATAATATGCATTATTCTCAAAATATGTAAAAATCAGCAAAAAAAATGTTTTCAATATGAAGAAATTTGTGGAATTACTAACAAAATTATTAATTGGATATTGCAAAAAATATATATCCGCTAATGCATATAAATCCTAGACCTGCATGCACAATTCTTTATTACCTAACCTAACCTACCTATATTAAAGTATAACATAAATATAATTCTTTCATCTTTTGCTGTAAATTTGTTTAATTAATTTAAATAATTACAAATTCTAAATGTTTAAATAATCAAGCAATTTTAAATTCTATAATCATATTTTATACTGCATACTTTCAATACCTACTTTAATAGAAGTATAGTATGAGATTTACTTGTATGTGGCTCTCTACTGTAATCAAAATTATACAATTGATTGCTCAGAAAACTTTTTGGATTCGCTGACAAATGATTTTTCACAAAAAATCGAAAGTTTGTGGAGTCTACTCTGAATTAAAATTGTAAAAAAAAATAAATGTGCAGTAACTATTAATGTCTAGAGAGGTTTAAATGAATAAATAAATTTACATACCAAATTTTTTTTTATAAATTTGAATAACAAATGAACTTGTGATAGTTACACTCATAAATATATATATTATATATTTTTTTTTGTTGGTACTTTAAATGGGTAATTTTTTGATTGTCTCAGTAGTTAATAAAACTAGTGTAAGTTGTTATAAATTTGGAAATTTTAATAACAGAAATTTGTGATTTATACTAATCATTTATTATAACAGTATATTAACATATTTAAAATATTAAAACTTTATGACCTTTTTTTAGTAATTTCTACATAATTTTGAAATTTTATTTGCATTTTTTTATTGAATCTATAGACTTTTGGATAGGAGTCGTGTAGAATTTTATATATTGTTGTTGGTATTTTAAAAGGTAAATTTTTGTTTTTCTCAGTAGTTTTCTTAAGCGCAAAGATACTATGAAAAGAAGAAATACTATGGAAGAATTGTTTTATAGAAACTAATGATTGCTTTCAAATTCAATACAAGCACCGCCAATATCCTGTGTGACTAGTGAAATACTTTTACTCCCAAATATTTCTAATTGAATGATTAATAATGCTAAAACATGTTCTCACTTTCTAGGTATAACTTTTCCCCTAGTTATCGTAGATTCAAAATTTAAACAGAATATGATAGATGAGAATATTTTTTATTTTAATCATAAATTTTAGATGTTTAAATATACTTATCGAACAAAAGTTATGGTCAGTTAAAGTTATCATATTTTTGTATTTTTATCAAACTGTGATTAGAAATCCACAAGTAGTTTTTAAACAAATATTATGATTACATAACAATAAAAGAAGTACAAATTTATTTTAAGATTTTTTAACTGTCGAAAAACAAAAATTCTTAAAAATAGATGGTATAGTGTACTCTTAAGTTTTGAGTCTTCATACAACTTTTTCACTTATCTTATATGTATAAATATTGAAATAAAATTGATACTAAATTTTACATTAAGTTCCTCATACAATTAAACCTATCGATTATTAATGATAATTTATAATCACTATTTAGTTATTGACAAATTACAATACAAACAAAAAAATATTGTAATATAAAAAAAATTCTAGTAATTAATGAACCGTTCCATACTAACGGAACTATATATAGTTAACTATTGATAGAATTTTATCAGTGTGGACTGGATTGGACCATTTCATTTTCTCTCGTGTATTTTCATTTTTACGAATAGAACTTAATGGATACAAAATGTGCCTGACTATTTTGAGACAATTTACGCAAAGGGCACTTTTTGAAAAATTTCATTTTTACTACTTTCTCGTATTAGTAAGTATGTCATCGATACGAGAGTTACTCCGATTACAACGGTATACGACAATATGATGTAGAACAGTAGTAGAAAAGACCGAAAAAAACGCTGTTGGTACTCGCGACGGAGAGTGGTATTCTAATTTCAGCTGGGTGTGTAAGTGAAAAGAGAGGATAAGAGCCGACACGAGGAAATATTTGTGACGGTTGTGTGTCTTCAAAAGCAACGGATATATAACTTTTAATTTGTAAACAAGCAAAAAAAAAAAAAAGGTTATATCAATTATAATTTTTCGCCTACTAGTTTCTCAACTTTCTGTTTTGGCCGACTGAACCTCATTTCACCGATTGCTTTGGGTGGAGGGGTTGACACCCACCATAGCTCCCCCCTAAATCCGGCACTGAAGAGGAAATGCAGTCGACAATGTATGCCGACGGCATTAGGGCGAACTGGGCGATCGACCGCAATATTATTATAATAGTCGGAAACTCGGAACACGTCCACGTGGCGCACTCTATGCGCGGGATTTCGTAGACGGACGGGCGCGAGGTTTACCGGCCCACCGGTATGATGCGCGCACGTTGCGGCCACCGGCCGTACGATTGCGACTTTCGACGAAAACCGGCCGGTGTCGGCCGTACGGACAGAACTTTGGGCGGCGACCGGACCAGGCGGGTGGGAACGCTATCGTCTCGCCTGTGATGGTTTGCCGGCCGACCGCGTGTTTAAATGTATCCGATTTGGTCATATTGGACTTTACCGGTAAACGAACGTCAAACTGGCCGTACGGGGCCTACCCGCACGCCCGCCCCGTGTTTTCGTCGTCTCACCGGCCGGGTGTGCGTCGCCGCCAGTGGACACGTGGGACGGTCGTGTCCCACACACTGACACAGGTGTATGCCCGCGGGGGGTTGGGTGGACTTGAACGCGCCGCCACAACAGACACCACGACGCCCAACCCTGGTGTCGCGTTTCCCATAAAGGAGCTGAGCCCGCCATCCTTTGAGAAATTTATAAATAATTACCGTATAAAGTACACAAAATTACTTACTCGATTACTAACCTGCCCGTGGTGGCATTAATATGCGCGAACGTTTACCACCATTGTGTCCTACGTCGCCAAAAACATTTTGTTTTTTTTTTCCCCCATCGCTCGCGTACTTAGTGTGGCACAAAATATTCCGGACCGCGTATTTTATGTTGGCGTTTATTTTTCCTCGTTACGGTGTTCAACGTCCATCATTTCAATTGTTTGAGGAACGAAAAAGTTACTAATTAAATTAAAAATCAAGACATAAAATATAAAATCGTTGTTGAAAACAGTAGGTATCATTTTGATATATTCGTTAAATTTTAAAATCAAAATCAAAATCGTAAAAACGGATAACGGTGTTGAAAATTTAAATCGAAAAATTTTTCAATTTCTATCCCTGTTTAAAATATCCGAATATATTATATACAATATAGGTAGTACATTCGTACACTAAACGGATATGGTGTTTCGAAATATAAAAATCAGTTTTTTTTTTTTAATAATATAATACCCTATATTATTCATATAGGTACGTATCATATACATCTCGGGAATAATAATAATCGTACGGTTTTATACCGATTTTCTGATAATATAATACTATTGTATTTTCTTACAAAAAAAAATGTATTCTTAGGGATTTGTCTTTATACTTTTGGGTACCTACCTGTACAGTTCGGTAGGTAAAGTAGCAAAAAAATAATAATAGATTCTTTCGTGGGATTAATTTTATTTACTACCTACCTAATATCAACCTTATATCGCCTACTAGAGAGTTCCGAGTAACACTATACAGTGTTTTTCCGAAGGAACATATTTCTTCAATATACTCAAAACGTCAAAAAAATAATAATGGTTATGATAATAATGCATGCATGTTATAATATAATATATCAATATCATTTATATATGAATATGTATAAATGCACGAATGGTATGTGTGTTGTAAAATAATATTATATTTTAAAATTATATAAAAATGTATAGAAATTTGAGGGTTTGTTCCTGTTAAACTGCCACATACTACTGCAAAGACGTGGTATTATCCTATACAGGTACACCTACCCCGGTAACAATACTGTTTTAATAATCAGTATTATCATGTAGGTACCACGCTACCACAATACTCATTGAATACTTACGAGGTATTCATTTAAAAGTCGTGACATAGATTGGTGGAAGGTGGACGCAGGCATTACAGAGTACCTATTCTTCTTTTAAAGAAAATATTTTAGCATACCTACCTCCAGTGGCGTACCAGGAATTTCGTATGGGGGAGGCTAAGATCACATATGACCTATGCAGATAATAAAAAATTGTCAATAAGTATATTGGTTTAATGTTATACAACACAAAATATAATAATAATTAGAAAATAATTTCAAGAGAAAATTATATATATATACATATATACGAGAATCCCAGAAAATAAATCCCCAGGAAAAAAAAATCCCCAACCATGGAAAAAAAATCCCCAGGAAAAAAACTCCCCGAAAAAAAAATCCCTTCGGACATGACACCGGAAAAAAAAGCCACGACTATTATATTATTAATTATTATAAATATAATTAATTTACAACAAAATATTTCATTATATTTGGTTTTCATTTTAACAAAATAAATATTTAAAAATTTACAATATAATAATTTCAACATAATTACTCATCATTTATAGTTTATAAAATACGAAAACCCTAAAAACGTACTTATATAATACTTTGTTATACCTACCATATATTATTATGTAGGTATTATCACAGAACAAAAAAAATGTATATGTAAAATGTATATAAAAATATAAGAAGTCAATTAAAAATTAATTATTGCACCGCTTCTAATATTATAACTCACTGATTTTAAAAACTTGGGGACATTTATTTGTTATAATTTATAAAACACGGAAAACCTAAAAACGTACCTAATTATATAATAATTTGTCATAGTTACCATATATTACGATGCTACCCACATGTTTGTTGTCTCTGTTTTACATACGCATAACATAGCAAATCTACGTATCGCATTCTTACTACAGTTTATTTATAATCAATATTGGAGTAAATTTACCTATTAATTATTATCAAATTTGTAGAAAACATAAACTATGCAGTAGCGTGGAGTTTTATTTAAAAATTTATTTTTAAACAAGTTATAAGTAGTTAAATAAATCATTTTTTGAATGCATATAACTAGTTTTAAAAAAATCTCCACGCTACGGCATGGTTTATGTTCTCCTCTATAAATTTGATCATAGGTAAATTTACTCTAATATTTAATCATATACAAACTGTAGTAAGAATACGGGACGTAGATTTCCTATGGGTAACACGATAAAATAACCCCGGAATTTTAGACCCCGAAAAAATAACCCCGGAAAAAATAACCCCAAACATTATTTACTAAGATACCTATATTACACAACTTTAGATAACTTCCACAAAACTAAAATCTATTTTTTCTTTTTATTTAATAGTTTTCAATTAAATAACAATTATACAATGTCACATATATGATAGGTACAATATATATATAATAAAAATAATTTAAAACAAATATTATTCATTTAAGTCAATTAAGTAAAATAATTTAAAAAAAATACATCTTTATTATTGCCGTTTTCTTAAATTTTTAGATATCTTTTTTAAAAATGTACACAGTTCTATTTCATTGTTGTTCAAACGTCCGCATAAAGTTTTTAACCTTTTTTGTATTTGTTTTGATTTAGTACTTTTTGTTTTGGATTCCCCGATGTTTGACAGTGCTAGTTTAATTTTATTAATTAGCGTCCATACCGAAGGATGTTTTACACCAACTAAATGGGCAAACCGATTATTCCACGATTCACAGATATTGTTTGTACGATGATCGTCGTCGAGTGTAGTGTGATGAACATTCCATGTTTCTGGTGGAAACATTGGTGGTATACGCCGAACAGTTATATTTAATAAGTTATTATTTGGTCTATTCACTCGACGGACTATTCCATTAACATATGTTTGGTTAAAATATTCAAATAATTCTTCAGTACCACGTGGAATGTTTGATTTTAAAAAATCAATACCTTCCTGTAGTCTAGGTAAAGGCAAAAAAGCCAAATTATCTAATATCGCACAAAATGTATTAAAATCCTGATCTTCCATATATCTTTTTTTCAGCCCTAATTCTCCTAACTTCCTATGTGTACTTTGGCAAAGATGGTAAAAACACCCATTTATCGTTACATGTTCCCCTAGTATATATTTTGCAACATTAATTACCGCTTTTTCGAAATCTACTTTGAGAAATAATGGATCCGGATACAGATTATTTTTTTCGCAACTTGATATTATAGCATTAAACATTATTTCGTATATACTTTGATTTTTTTTCTCAAGTAGACAGAAAAGAACAGTAATAAATTGGTTAAATTTTTCAATTCTTATTACATATAGTTGCATAAATTATATATATATATATTATACATAATTTTTAGGCGCTAATCCAAAATTTCCATCTGCATACCATGTATTTGAATTCGACAATAACTCCAAGTTTTTCAGTGTACCAAAAATTATGACTCTTTCGCCATTTTCACACTGGTTATCAAAAATTAAGAATGGTTCCAAACATACTCCATTCTCCTATATAATTAAAATGTAAAATTATAAAAAGTATTTTTGAATCACATGCCTTGGGAAATTAAAAAATACAGAACACCTTAAAAATCGTGCAAGAATTTTTTTAACAAATATCGATATTACATAACAATAACAAGTGGTACTAACACGAGATTATTTTTAAATGTCCAATTTAAATTTTTTTAAATTTTGTTGAAAATTTGAATTTTTATAGAGAATAAAATTATGTAGCTACCTATGATAGTTTTAATATAGCATATGCTCAGCGATGTAGTCGTAAATAAATTAGTGGGTATACGCCCGACTCAGACACGTAGCTAGGGTTTTATCCATGGGTGGTCAAAAAATTTCAGAAAAAAAAGATTCGCTCAGAATTGTTTTATTGAAAGGCATTTTAAATCATATCTTAAAACACAATATTATAATATTATTAGGTATATTATATTGATTATACAATATTAATATAATGCATCAAATAATCAAATGGCAAAAACGTGTTTTTATCACTGTATACACCTATAGGTACCTAATTGATTTTTTGTTTCGTATTTTTTTATGAATAATACTAATGTTTTAAAACTGAAAACAAAAAGTATAATAACGTTTTCAAGTCTTTGATTAAAATAATTGGATATTCAATTTTTAATTCATTTAAATGATCAGGTACATTTGGAAAATTCTTAGTCCTTTGATTTTGAATGGTTTTTTATTGAAGTTTCTTTAGGAAATTCTTCCAAAGTATCTTCTGAAAGACCCATTACGACTTCAGCAAATAATTGTGCTGGTGTGCTCTTTGACGTTTTTGCTTTATTTTTTATTTCCATTTTTATTTTTTCAGCGTGAATTTCAGACATATTAGGATTGTGTTTATGTTCATGATCAATTTTTATTATGTGTTCTTTATCGAGAGAAGTTTTTAGTACACATGGGCATTTATGGCTGTTTTTTTACAACATTTCCACCGTATAAAATTTGAACAAACTTTATGTACAACATACATGTATCCTTTGAAAGCTAGTTTCTCCTGACCTTTCTGGCTTTCAAAAATATCCATATTTAATTTAATTTA
>JAIPRL010008688.1:0-19644 GCA_025469235.1 Pemphigus obesinymphae | reverse complement strand
ACATTATGGATGCATTTAGACATCGTGAACAAGTTGATGTAATTTACACAGACTTTTCCAAGGCGTTTGATCGCGTTAACCATGATGTGCTTATTAATATCCTAACTGAAACTGGAATAGGTGACCCCTTTTTCTCTTGGATAAAGTCCTATCTATCAAATAGGAAACAATGGATAAAGATACATGGCATTATATGACAAGATATCCGGTTTATTGATGATTACTTACGACTTCAAGCTGATCTTAACCATTTGGTTTACTGGAGGAATTCTGTAGATCTCGAGCTGAACGTCTCTAAATACCGATCAATGTCATTCTATCGTTGTCTTAGTATTACGCATTTTACTAACTCCATCCATAACACACCAATTCAGTTTGCCGGTAACTCCATTCGTGATTTAGGATTTAAGCTAACACATAATTTATGTCCCAGACTACATATAGAGGAAATCAGCTGCTAAGCCATCGAGATTCTAGATTTAATTCAGCGTGTATCTCGGGAATTCAAGCTGATTACTCCTATAAAAATACTATACTGCTATCTAGTTAGGCCTATCCTTGAATATGAATCCTCTCTCTCTCTCGGTTTTTTGCGATTTCTTAAACTGTATTTTTTCTTTGATATTATCTCCTGTACTTCTTCTGCCCACCACCATGTTTGCTTATCCTGTGGCATATTACCTCTACTCACGCCAATGACTTCCTTAGCAACTTTCCTAACACCCTCTGCTACCTTTTCCCACATTTCGTTTATATTCCCTTCCATGTCCCATATCCCTGTCCCCATTAGCTCTCTTATAAATACTTTTTCATTTTCACCCGTTATTTTCCACCACCTAATCCTCGGTTCCTTAACTGTATTTTTCTTTTTGTACACCCTCTTTTTCCTACACCAAATATCAATAACCATTAACCTATGTTGTGCTGTCACACTTCCCCCGGGATCACCTTACAGTCCTTACACTGTTTCAAACCCCCTCTCTTCATCATAAAATAATCAATTTGTTATTTGTTCCCTCCACTTTTATAAGTTATATAATGCTCTTCGCTCTTCCTAAAATAAGTGTTCACAATTGCTAATTCATACGCTGATGCAAAGTCAAGTATTTTTTCTCCAGCCTCATTTCTTTCTCCCTACCCATACCCTCCATGCACTCTATCATAATCTATTCTATCACAGCCTACATGTCCATTCATATCCCCATCAATTACAATATTCTCATTTTCTTGTACTCTTTGTATTACTTCATCCATCTCTTGCCAGAACCCCTCTTTCTGACTTTCCTCACATCCCTCTTGTGCAGCATACGCACTTACTATATTTAATACCTTATCCTCTAATATTACTCTCACTAAAATAACCCTATTACTTTTTCTAATCACCTCTACCACTTTTCCTTTCATTTCTTCATCTAATATCACTCCTACACCATTCCTTGTACTAGTCCTTCCTGAATATATAATTTTATACCCCTCACCAATTTCTCTTGCTTTCTCCCCTTTCCATTTTGTTTCGTGCACACAACAAATAGTCACATTCCTCCTCTTCAAAACTTCTGCTAACTCCCTACTCTTACCTGTCAATGTTCCTACATTCCACGTACCTACTCTCACTTTGAACCTATCCTGCGTACTCAAGCGCGAATCTAACCCAAGACCCTTTGATACTTTCCCTACACCATTAACATCACGGCCGCACATATAACTGATGGAATGGCTACCGCAGCCACTTTTAGGCTGGTACTGGTCACTTGGTCCCTTAGGCTATCTCCACACCCAAGTACGTAATTTTGTTTTTCCCGCGAACATCCGAGGTGGGAAAACTCGCCTATATTCATTTTAAAACTGCTCATACCTTTTTAAAAAGTTTTATGCCGGCTGTCAGCCTGACGCAACCTCAATTAGTCGACTTCTACGACATGCATGAGGAAACCGTGGAGGTATTCTTAGCCTCCTCCACTGGGAGGATGTTTATACTTTATTTTATTTTTTTATTTTTTTATCCTGTAAACAAAATTTCTACCAGAAGCAGTGCTCCGATTTTTACAAATAGTACCTTTTCTGAAAAACACATGTAGATGATACTTTAAAAAAAAAATGTATAGTAATTTTAAAACCTTTTACGTACCTACGTCAATATCAAATATAGTTATTTCTCCGTAATTTCAAAAATAATAATTATAGTCTTTAATGATTTAATAATTATAGTATACCTGAATTAATAATCCATTGTTGTTGGAATTCTTTATTTTTAGGAAATCGATACAATTTTATTCCATTTATTATTCGTGAACTTTTAGGTACCACAGTTGAAATAGGAACATCTATTTCCACTTTTTCGGTTCATATTTATAAAATATTTTAAGCAAATTAAACGAAATATCTACCAACTTTATATTACAAAACATATAATAACAATATAATATACGAGTATTAGCGGTATTAACAAGTGTTTATAACGACACTTTAATACGACATCTGATATAATATATATTACGATTGCGGATTGATGTGTCGGCTACTAGTAGGTATTTTGTTGTTGCAGTCCGTTCGAGGTCGAGGTTTAGGAAGAATTTATCAGAGATCTATTAAATAAAATAAATAAATTTCCAACATTTGATCTTAAGTAATTAATATTAGTTTATTAACACACTAAACAGATATTGAACACACTTAATTCGAAAATATTACGAGTCCAAAAATCTTAAGTACAAAGAATACATCATATTCGCTCAGGAGGTATAATTTAATTTTACTTGATAATTAACAACAAAAAAACATCATGTCATAAAAATAAAATATGTTAAAGTTATCCAAAACAGAATAAATAAACTTGATTCAAGTCTATTACAAATAAATAAAATACATTTTGTCGTGTTGATATCTGAAAATTGTAACATAATTTATTTTAATAATTATTCAATAAAAATAGTTACAATTTTATATATCAAGCTATATTTATATTGGCCATTCATTCTGTTATAATTTTATAGTTAATGGAGATTTAAAATATATTTATAGTAAAATAATTATGGATCCACCAAGACATCATAGAGGCAAATCACAAAAATTATAGTACGTGCAACATCAAATGCAAGGTTCGCGACTACAACTTCCACAATCAGAAAATCGACATCCAATTCATACGCCACCAAGACCATAAACACCAAGAACAAGAATTAAAATGAAATATAGCATTTAAAATATTTATTCATATAATTTGATTTATTGGGTTCAACAAATTACCACTATATTGGAGAATACGAAAATAGGTAATTTTTTCTTTACTAAAGTTTATAGTAAAAATAGTAAAATTAAACTTCCCAATTAGTTTATAAGTATATTTAGCGATCATAGACTAAGATTTATTACCTACACCAAGTTATCTTTAGAAAATAATGTATTTTTGGATAGGTAGCTATAAAAATAATAAATATTCTGTAATTAAATTATAAAAAACCAATGAAAAATTTTATGAATTTCAACTACATATTTTAGATTCTAAGCGTGACAAAGAAACTATTGATTTTACAATAATGTTTATTTTTTTTTTCTATAAGCAAATTTTTGACCAGAAGAAATTGAGCTATACTTGACGTTGATATATCAACACATCAGCTCTATATGGTACGTACCATGTATCGAGTGTTTCAAAAAGAACACCGGATTTAAAAAGGCCATCATTTTTTTTTTTTTTTTTTTTGTTGGCAGCACTGTTTTTGCTTTTTTGTTATCTGTTGTCATTGAGGTTTTATGTTGATAAGGGTTTTTGTTATTCTTAATCATTGTTTTTGTTGTATCACCATGGAAAAGTATAGTAGGAAACAGCGAGTTTTGAAAACTTCGTGAAAACTCATTACAAGAGTGGTGAAAGTTTCGCGGTGACTGTTCAAAAACTCTGTAAAATTTTTGGACATTACAATTCACCAAACGAATCAACTGTTTATCGGTTGATTGAAAAATTTAAAGAAAATGGTTCGGTACAAGACATTAAAAGCCCTGGACGTCCTCGAAGTAGCCGGAATGAAACAAATGTTTCTGTTGTGCGCTATTCTGTTACTATGAGTCTAGGAAAATCTGCATCTGACATCTGCAAGTCGGAATAAATAGAGGGCGTACAATAGTTAGACAGACCAATGACGATACGCAGTAGAGTGAGCAAGTAATATATACGAATGTACTTACAAAAGAAGACTTCCGATAATTAAATAATTCTTAGAAAAAAACGACTACATTATGGGTCAATGAAATCAATTCTGCCTTAAAACGAAAATCGTGAGAACGTACACCAAGTGGAG
Source organism: Pemphigus obesinymphae (assembly GCA_025469235.1). NCBI lineage: Eukaryota > Metazoa > Arthropoda > Insecta > Hemiptera > Aphididae > Pemphigus > Pemphigus obesinymphae. The sequence goes on along the minus strand of JAIPRL010008688.1, from coordinate 15,346 downwards.
AGGTCATAAGGGGTCATCTCTATATAACTGGGTCCCCGAACACTAAAATTTCAGATGACCTGGGACTAGCGATTGCGACGCATACTCCACGCCAGTAGATCCTCTATTTTTCTACGTATAACATCTCTCCGGGACTCTTTTTCAAGTATTTAATTTGGACTTAGCCGATTTCTTATAGTATTTTATATTTTGGACCTAGAAATAATTTCTATTATTTTAAGTTCTGTTCATTTAATAAATATTGTAAACGTGAATAAAAATAATATATTTCATTGACGAAAAATTGGTGATTGACTTCAATTATTTTAATTAACATCGAATCTATGTTGATGGTCAAGTACCCTTCTGAGATTCAAGGGCACTCACGCAACAATAATATTAATTTATTTTTATTAGACATGCCAACGCCAATTGGTCGTGGTGCAGTTAGTCACCGTTACCGTGCACTTGAAATTACTGTACAAAATTATAAGGCCCCTAGACTGGAATCATCGACACTAGTGGACAGAAAACAAGGTATCGATTCATACCAATTAATTTATTGTATAATGTAAGAAATTTAACTAATAATCCAATATTTGTACTTTCTAACAATTTTATTTTTTCAGGAAAGACATGATCATCAGTGGAACTATTAGTAAATTATTTCCCCATTACTTACAAATTGGTGTTTATATCATTATAAAGTTGATTTTTTACTGAAGAATGTAATATTAATGTTAGAAAAGTCCTATTGAGTAATCATCGAAAATTCTTAGGACTATATTTATTTGACAGATTGTTGTTGTTTAGTTGTATAAAATACAAATCAAAAGTAAGTGATTTAAATATAATAAGTTTTTCTTCCACTATACAAAATATTATTTAAACTTTTTTTTTTATGAATTTTTGTTATTTTTAAATAACTATTTGTTATTTTTTACATTTTAAAAATACATTATCTAGTTTTAGAAATGTAAACTAACATTACAACGAAAATTAGATGATAAAATAAAAATGATTTCCATTGCATTTACAAATATGATGGAACAGAATGTTGATCAGTAGATAGAAAGATAGAATGGAGAATGAGTGTCACTGAGATGAGAAGGTTAAGGTGAATGAATGGAGTTACTAGAGAGGATAAAACAAGGAATGAGTAAATCAGAGGTAGTATAGGGGTAGCTTTGATAGTAGACAAAATGAGAGAGAATAGATTAAGATGGCTCGGGCATGTATTAAGGAGGGAAGAGATTGAGGCAGTAAGATTAGAAAGGGAAATGCATATTGTTGGTAAGAGGGGAGAGAGGAAGACCGAAAAAGAGATGGGGGGATGTGATGGAGAGTGATATGAGAAAGGTGGAAATAAGTGAAGAAGATGCGGGAGATAGAATTAAGTGGAAGTGTAGGACCAGGGTGGCTGACCCCAAATAGTTGGGAGAGAAGGCGAAGGAGAAGAAGAAGATTGCATTTACAAATATACTTGAAACAAACGATTATGCATTTTTTCAAGTATTCAATATATTATTATGTAAATGCTTTAAACATTTGGATTTAACACTCATTGGTAGAAATTTCTTTGATTCACAAGCCAAAGTAAATATTCATATATTCATCATTAATTAGAATATTTTCTATGTTAATTACTCAACCAGTCTGCAGTCTTGATAAAAATTTAAAAATTATAATACCATTTCATACAGTTGATAATATTTTATAAAAATACCTATAATATGTTTCCTATTAGAAACACTAATACTTTTATTTTTGTTTGTCCGCTTAACTTTCCTGATAATAAGTTTCAATGATAACTCCTTTTTATAACTTTATAATATTTATATTTTGACAATCATTATTAAATGTAATTATCTATATAGGTGATCTTGTGAAGACCTCTGAGAATGATAAATAATATTTATACTCTATTTTGATATTTGTAGCGATTGTATTACTACATTATTTATATATGCACATTTTTATAATTATAATTTTTACACTAAAATATATTTAAATTACAGAAACAAAAATGGTCTTATGACGAAATGTGGCCAAAAATATTCCTGAACAAAAAGTTTTTAAATATAAAAATTTCATACGCCGTCTTACTACTACAAAAAAAGTAACTATCCATTTTCATTTAAATACTGAAACTAACATTTTTCTAAAGTATATTTTTGATATTTTTGTCTATGGAAGAATTGAACTATTGAAATTTGAAATTAAATAATGACCTTGTAAAAATCGCTGGTCGTGTTTTACCAAATGATATATTTTTTAGTAATAAAAATCAATAAAATGGTGGATTTGAAGCAAACTGGTCGAATAATCTATATAAATCACACATAAATGAGGTTAAAACATTAATTTTAACTCTTAAAAAGGTTTTAAATGATATGCCATTTAAACTTCCACAGCCAGAAATGTTAGTATTGTTTAATTATTATCAAAATATATTTAAACAAAATAGTTCGCTCTATGGATATATAAATATTAAAATATATGATTTTTTTCAGTATTAATATAAATAGTACAAATTTGAAATCATATTTAATTTTTCTGGAACAAATAATAAATACCAGAAATCCAATATTCATTTTATGTGCAATTGTATCATCGCATAGTGATTTGTACAAACTAATTAAATGGAAATTTTATGTCGACCAATGTGGTATTAACTATACAGTAAATTTAAAGATTATTATTATAAGATTTTTGGTTTTCATATGACCATTCAATTATTTACTGTTCAATATAATATAAGAACTATCCTTAATATTAAATTCAGTTGATTTTTCTAATTGTTCAAATTATTATTTGCAGCGCCTTCACAAGTTGTGTTGATGAAAAACATCCAAAGGAATAATTTATCAGTCTGCAAAAGAATAGCCATGCAAATAAATACTAAACTGGGTGGTGCTTTTGGCATTTTTAAAATTCCCATTAAGGTATTGTAGATTATAAATGTTATTCATGCAAATTGTATATGCTATCTGTATTTATTTATTAATATTACTCAAGGAATGATGATTGTGCGATTTGATGTATGTCATGACAAACAGAATACCAATATTTTATTTGGTGCTTTGGTAGCTACGGTTAATGATACACATACCAGGTACTTTAGCTGTGTTCAGCAAAATGGTAGTGGACAAGAATTATCCTATTATTTTTCAATAAATATTACTTGTAAGTACATTTATTTTTCTAAATTATTAAAAGAAGATTTTTAACAATTATATGATTTTCAAGTTCAAATTCATTTTATTTGAAATATTTTAATAGTGGCTGATGAACTCAAAAAACTATTTTTAATTATTGGAAATATAATATGTAATTATTTAAAGTGTTTTTGGATTAAATCCCTAGAAAAACGCAATTTACAAAACCTTAATATTTTAAACATATAAACAACGGATAGAATCTAACATAAGCTAGAAAAATTAACAATACGAGTATATAATTATAAATGAGTATTTGAAAAATTATTTAGGAAGAAACTTACTTTACTACTGTACTAAGACTATATTTTAACATTTCACCAACACAAGTTCACTCACTACTTTTTCCATTTAAAATTAAAAAATGAGATTTATCTTAATTATTTTGTCCATGTCCACTACTTTTTTTATTAATGGATAAACTTTATCAAACCACATAGCAAATTTAGAAAATATTAGTATATGAGGGGGAAGGAAACAGAAAAATAATAAATTAGAATTAATAAAATTTCTAAAATGGTGTTAGATGTATATCTACTTTTTTGGTTTTTCCATTTATAGATGTCCAATAAAAATATTATAATAAGAAATTAGGAGTAAAATTATTTTTATTAATATCTTATAGGGCATGTGATGAGTCTCTTTGCTACTAAAACCAACTTCCTCTAATATTTTTTGTTATAATTTATATATAGATTCTCGTTATAATCCAACATTACTTCTACTATTTCTATTTTTACTAAATTCATCCACCTCTGTATTGGGTAATCTTTTGTAATCAGTTTTATTAATAAGCACCGTCTTAACTATTATCTACTCTCTATATACAATTTGCCCAAACAAAGTATGAGAATTTCATAAATACAATGTTTTTTTTTCATGTTTAATCAGCACTTTAATATACTAAACCATATATTTTTCTCAATTTCTTTTCCACTAAGATTTTAGAACTTTGTACAATCAGCCATTGTCATACATTTTATGTTATAGGCATACGTTGTCCCAAGTCTTTCTAAAAAATAACCTTGAATTGAACATTGAAAAATAGCATCTACATATATGCAGTTTTTAGCCATACCTAATTTATTTTCTTTATGCACACAATTCCTGTTATTCAGGTTAACTTCTAGGTATTTAATCTCATTAACTTGCTAAAAACAAAGTTATTTATCAGTAGATTCCTCTCGTTATTCTCATAGTTTTTGTTTTTTGATATAAACTATTCTTATATATAGATATACGTATATAGTAGATAGACATATATTTGGTATTTTCCTACTTTCTTACCAGTCCCATTATTTTTTATAACTGCAAGCTCTCCATGACATTGAACATAACGCCTCTATCGCTAATGTTGTCATGTATAAGTAAAATATGTGTGTGTGTGTGTTAGTAATACTGATAAATCCGTCGTAGTCATTGAGTTAAGATTTTTAGATTTTTACATTTAGAAGGAAAGTTAAAAAGAAAAATTTTTAATGTAATCGAATATTATGATTTAAAAATAATTATATTTATCTATACAATTAAAATTTTTAATAAACCCACCGGGAATTATATATATTACTCACATCTTTAAATTGTATTATAGGTAAATTTTACTCTTAGGGTGGCTTTCTGTGGGCAAGTTTAACACACTAAAAAGACCTATCTTTTGTTCAACGTAGCAATTGATTGTTATAGTAAGTCCTAGATAGATTTTGAAACTGATTTTAATTTTCTTTTAACTTTACTTTTAAATGATATTTTTAATACTTTTTTCTTATTTTATCCAAAAAATTGTTTTATAAAATTGAAAATTGCTAAATATTTGTTGACCAAATATTAAAATTGTTGATATAAAAATTAAAAAGGTAAAAAAGTCTATTAATTTGATGATAAATTGAAATTGGTTTTTAAAATCCAAATTGGACTATATAATAAAATGCTACAATTTAATATAAAAGCATGGACACTTTTATGTAAAATTTAGAGAAAAATTGTGAAACTTCAAAGATCATTTACAGATTACACACATGTGTCTGTGCATATGTTATTGTATGTATTATAACATTAATATTATTTTCTGGGTTTTATACACTCAATATTAATTTACATGTTCATTCAGATTTTCGACATTTTTGTATTATTTGAAAATTGACTATACAATACTCTTTTTTATTAGAAATGTTTTAAACTGTAAATATTGTTTACAATGTAAATTTCCTATAACACTTAGATATAGAGACAACAATTATTGATTTAGTGCCCCCTTCATATTCATATTAACCATAACATCTATACTTATTGTTTAAAAAAACTAATGTCTCCTTTGAAATAATATGAAAGTATATTACCATATATATATATATACATAAATATATTTATGTAAAGATATACCATATATACACCATATGTATATATATATATATATATATACATAAAATATATTAATAAGTATTATTGTGAGACCAATAACATCCTTATCCTGTTATGAATTAAAGATTGAACCAGAACTAATGAAGTAAATAAAATATAAATATATTTTAATGATATCAATTAAATATTTAATTATATTCTGATGAATTAGTTTATATAGTTTACCCTAAATTTCCTAAGCTTTTTTACGATTATAATAATATATAAAAGTAAATAGTAGATACTAACTTACACCATATTAATATATATATATCAATTAATTCAAACAATCTTCTCAAACCATATTATAATTGTAAATTTAGTAAACTATTTTAATTGAAACCTAATGAAAATCTATTTATATGAACTAAAAAAAATGTACCTGCATTTAAACTGTGAATTTAAACATAAGTTTAAAATTATTCTTATATTGGAATAAATTATTATGTACAATATTATATATATTTTGTTTTTGTACATATATTATTATTCTAACATTTTCTTTATTATTTTAGTGGTTGTAGCAAAGTACAAGGAATTAAACGGGATGCTACCTAATAGCATTGTAATATACAGAGATGGGGTGTCAGATGGTCAAATTAATTATATTCAATCTGTAGAAATTGATGGGGTGACGGTTTGTAGCTGTTTATTTATGAGTTGTTTTTATTTATTAGTTAAAAATAAATCTAATTTAAATATTTATTTTTTATAGAAAACTTTATATGAAATATATAAAATTGTACTCCGTTGGCATTTATTGTTGTACAGAAACGTATAAATACAAAATGTTTTGCTACTAAAATTATAGAACTAGGGAAGAAAATGTCTACTTATTCACCACCACCAACGGTTGTGGATAGTGTAATTACTGACCCAACAAGGTAAATATAAAATATATGAATTGCATTCCAAAATTATTTTAATTTCCGAGTTTGAGATTAATAATTAATAAATTAGTAGTTACTTTTATTTTAGTATATTGTAATTGACATAAATTACCATAAAAAAATGGAAATTATCAAGAAATACTAAAAACTAAATTATAAATTAACTATCATTTCTAGTAATAAAAATATAAGTACTATGAGTGTTCATAAATGAAAATTGTAATATTAAAACAAAATTATAATATAATGCATATTTTATAATAAATATCTGAAGTTTTATAAAAAAAAATTTTTTGTGTTTTTTTGTTTTAACTTATGTTTTCAAGTATGTGTCAAAGTTACATACATTCTATTTATATTTAAATTATATAGGAAGTATTTCATAAACTTCACATAGGAGGGTCTGTATTGTATATTAGTTTTCATTAATCACAAAAGAATATAGCACATATGGGATTTATTTATATTAAACCTCATTTAGTCAATTTTGCATAAGGTGGTTTATTTTCATTAACAAAGATATTTTGAATCAGTACTATTATGGCATAATTAAATTGGATCAAAAAGAATACTTGCAATTCTTGAATACTACTGTTAGCAGCCATGGGGCTGGTTTGTTGCAACTCTCCATTCTTCCCGATTTTCCGCTTTCCTCTTCATTCGTTTGTAGTTTGGCACGTTCACATCCCTCATTGTTTGTTGTAAGTAATCTAGAGGTGGTCTACCAACTACGTACATTCTTTCTTTCTAGCATTCCTTCCATAATTCTGTTCAATAAACTGTTATGTCTTAGTGTATGTCCTATTAGTTTAATTCTTCTTTTCTTCAAACTTTTCATGAAATATCTGTTCTTCAGCTCTAGTGAATACCTCTTCGTTTGTCATATGTTCTCTCCAGCTTATTCTCTGCATCCTTCTCCAACACCGTGCTTCAGATGCCAATAATCTTTTTTCTTCTGCTTTAGGAATCGTCCAAGTTTCACTACCATATAACATCACATTCCACACGTACATTTTAATCAATTTCTTTCGGATGTTAATATCTATGCTTCTGGAGGTGAATAAGTTCTTTTTCTTATGAATGTATATTTTGCCTGATTTATTGTACTTACTATTTCTTTTTTACTAGTACCCTCTGCCGTTATTAAACTTCCTAGATATTTATATTCCTGTACTTGTTGCAATGATTCGTTATCAATTGTGATGTTAGTTGTTCTTAGTTGTTCTTCTTCACACCTACTACATATGAGGATCTTGGTTTTCTTGATATTTATTTTCATTTTAAACTTTTCTCTCATGGTGTCATTTATTATATTTAGTATGTTTTGAAGATCATTTTCATTTTCTGTTAGTATGACTATATCATCTGCAAATCTAAGCATGTCTATATTCTCTCCGTGTATGTTTATTCCAACTGCACTCTTCTCTCTAATCTTATTAATGGCCTCTTGTACATACAAATTAAATAGATATGGTGATAGTGAGCATCCTTGACAGACCCCTTTCATAATTTTGGCCTCTTCTTCATTTACTCCACGTTTAATTACTCCTATCTCATTCTTATACAAACTATGAATTATCCTTCTGTCTCTATAACTTATTCCAGTCTTCTTTAGGGTGTCAAACATTATGTCCCAATTCACATTGTCAAAAGCTTTTTCGAGGTCTACAAATGATATAAAAGTAGTTTTTCCTTTCCTGTTCATCTTGTCTATTACTTGTCTTAATGATAGAATGGCTTCTCGAGTTCCCATACCTCTTATAAAGCCAAATTGGTCGTCTGTTAAAATTCCATCGATTTTTGTTTCTATTCTTCTCATGACGATACGGGTGAACACCTTAGATGCATGTGATATTAAGCTTGGGGTTCTATATTGATCACATGTTTGGGTTCTGGCTTTTTTTTTTCGGAATTGGAAATTATGAGACATTTTGTAAAGTCACTTGGTATTTGGCCGGTTTTGTACATGCTCGATATGATTTTGAACAGTATATATTTTGCTTTTTCACCACAGTTTTTTAATAGTTCTGCCGGTATCTCGTCTATCCCTGGAGCTTTCTTGTTTTTTAATACTACTAAGAAATTGTATTCAATTGTGAATTCACAATATATGCTGAACACTAATTAACTTTTGTTATTTTGTTGATTTTTGGATCAGTTTCAATAAATGCTCACAAAAATTTTTGTAAACGTATTCCAATTAACAATATTACATAAATATGTATGACCGAGAGCATTTATAATTAAATTTAAATATACTATTATACAATATATTTAAAAATAATTTATAATTTAAGATTCATAAATGGTCAATTTAAAAATTTGTAAATATTAAAATTTTATTTTAAGTTTGATAGAAATAGTTTTAGATTATTAAATTTAGAGGTATATAATAAATAATATTTTATAAATGTTTCTAGATTTTAATCATTCATTTGATTTATAGTGCATTTTTGTAGACTTTTATTTACTTATGCTTAAATATTTTATTTATCCTATGCACTTCGTAGTATTTTATAAAAACACAATTACACAAGACAAATGTAAAGGATTGTATTCTTGTACATTTTTATGCCGTATTTCTGAAAAGTCTAGAGATATTGAGAAAGCAAGTGAATCTATATAATCTATAATCAATATATTCATATAGACCTATAGATTTTTGTTCATTTTCTAAAGTTTTAAAAAAACATCAGAGTATTTCGTTATTTGTCAATATTCCTTGAAGGTTTATAATTTTATTTTAATATTTTAAAATCTCATTTGAGTTTAAAATTTTACACATAATCAGGCTAGTACCAAATTAGTTCTTGAACTATTCCCCTAGTACCCAAAATAGTACACGTATAATAGAAATAGGGTTGTCTTCTAAGTGTCATTCTCGATCAATTTCATTATAATTTTTATACCTTTTTATTTGTACAATGTAAACATATTTTTACAACTGATAATTATTGGTGTGACGACCTGTAAATAATAATCATAATTTTATTTTAAAATGTATAATTTGATATAAACACAAAGTAGAGCCTTTAGAAAAAAAAAAAAAAACATTATACTGCCAAATTTTTTTATGCAAATCACGAATATCACGATATTACGATATAATATATTTAATATGCTGCCTAAACCAAAAGTGGTTAAATTTTTATTAAAATATTTATATACTATTAATTACACCACATATTTAAAAATTAGTTAAATTTTAAAATAAAATGCTAAATCAAATGTTCTATGTAATTTATTTAAACAATTCAAATTCACATTATGATATTTCACACTATATTATATTTCTTTATAAAGAACAATATTCATATTGACATTTCATTGATAACACTGTATCCACAATCTATTTGCATCATAACATCTACTTAAGCAATTTGTCTTACCCATACTAAAGTTATTCACAATTTTATGAGCTAACTATCTATTTTAACAATTTGTTAAAAACTTATTTGAAATACTTTAAAGTATAAATGATTAAAACGTTTATATTAATCATTAATAAACAAATATATTATCATTTATAAATATTTTAATCTATGATTTAACCAAATTATTAATTAACTTCTGATACTATATCCAAGTATAAAATAATTACTAGGAACATTATTTGAGGGAATGCATTTATACCTATTTTTTTTAGGTCTACATAAAATACAAATAGAAATTATAATTAACTTTTTAGACCTTATAATAAATATCTCTAACAATAAATTAAATTTATTAAATAATTAATATTAGTAAACCAACATCAACTAATAAGATAATTTGAAATGATTCAAACTCCAACGAGTTCTCCCAGGTTTGTGTTCTCCCAAATCACTTATAACAATCGCTTGCGTATTTGATTGTTCAAAAACATGATTTAATATATTTTTATTGTTATTTGAATAACTATTAAATTTCATCTGGATCAGAATCTAAGACTTTTTTTAAAGTATTATTGGGACGTACCTATTTCAAAGTCGAAATCAATATCATAGATTAATAAATATTATAAAATACAATACTATATATATTATAAAATTAATAAATGTGATAAATATAAATTTGTGCATGAAAAATAATACGTATATTATGGTACCTTTTGCGAGTTTGTGTTATAGATAAATGTTTTTCCTCTTCATGTTCGTCATTAACAGTTACAGTGGAAGTTGGTGCCTTTTTAGAATTAAAAATTAAATATGCTAAACATAATTATAGACCATAGATCATGTTTTAATGTATATAAATCACGTCACACTAGTCACGAATACACAATAATTAAAATATGTAGGTAGTCACACAATAGTAGTCACACACCACAGTGCCACACTTCACTACACACATTTTTAATTTATTCACAGACTATGTTTTTTCAACATTAAGAAATCACTCAATCATGTACCTATTTATTTATTTAATAATACAGTACAGGCCAAGGCCCAGTATTATATGGAATGAGTACATTGGTTAATTACAGCAAATAATATGTAATAGTAAATAGCATAGGATGTAGGTATGCATAATAATTGTAATAGAAAATCATAAAAGTATTAGAAATAGAATTCTCAACGGAAACTAAACTTATTTTAAAGAGAGAAAGAAGCGTCTATATTGGCAATGCGCATGAGGTGGATGATTGGAGAATTCAGATAGTAATTTGAGGAAGAGAAAGGAATATGAAAAGGGACAGTTAAACGTGTTCGGCGGAAAGGGACATTGAAGGAAACTCGGGATAGAGAATCAGGGCTGTCAATTTTAGAAGAAAGAAGGTTAGTTAGGAATAACATGTTAGTTGAGTGTCGACGATCAGCGAAACTTTCAAGGGAAAGATGTTGGATAGGAGTATAGTCATGAGGAGGACAGAGTACGTTAAATTTTTAGGCAGCGTGACGGAGGAATTTTCTTTGAACCCTTTCGATCATACTCCGGGCGGAAGCGGTGGATGGGTGCCAGATTACAGAAGACATATTTGAGAATAGGACGAACTAGAAAGCCAAAAAGAGTTTTTAGAGGACAAAGTAGATGAAATTCTGTTGAGATTCGATTAATGAAACCTAGCAGATTAAGAGCCTTACAACAAATCATTTAGATATGCATATTTTGGCATGGATTGCATATAAGAGTAAAACCTAAGTCCTTTACAGAATCATTTGAAATTTTTAAAGGGGTATTATTAATAGAGTAAGTATATATAATGGAGGCACTAGAGCGATAAAAAGTCATTACAGAGCATTTGGCGATGTTGAGAACAAGGACTAAAGAGTCTCCCCATGATACTAATCGTTAAAGATCATTTTGAAGAAGTTGACAGTCGGAGACGGATTTGATTCGGAAAAAGATTTTCATATCGACGGCAAAGATTAGGAATTTAGAGTGATGAAGGATGGAAGGAGCAGAATTTATAAATAGGGCAAAAAAAAGTGGAGATAGGACAGCACCTTGTGGTACGCCACAAGAGGGAGTGAGTAGTCAGAAGAGGCAGAGGAGACAGTTACACATTGGATTCTGTTTACTAGGTATGAATAAAGCCAAGAAAGAAGGGGTTCATCGATACTTAAGGAGTCTAATGTTGATATAGGATGGTGATAATCGACACGGTTAAAAGCCTTGGAGAAATTAGTGTATATTACGTTTACTTGACAGTGTCGTGGAAAGAATCAAATATGTATGAATGAAGGCTAAGATTGCAGGTGATAGTTGATCTTTTAAATCTAACATTATGGAAAAAAATCTTTAAAAATCTAATTTTAGATACGATAATAATAATCATAATATTATCAGTATATCAACCATAGAGAATGACCACAGAATACCTATGTTATGACCATGTATGACCGTTTCTCCAGAATATCAATGGGAAATCACATAAATATCTAATATTTAACATTACCAGTTATCAACATTTGTATAATTAAAATTTGTTGACACAAATGAAATAAAAGAAAAGGTAACCAACTATTAAATTAATTACACATTTAATGTAGTAATGCACAATATAATATATATAATAATTAATACAATATAAATACATTAAAGACTAAATTAATTTTTTTTTTCTTAATTGAGCTTGAGATGGCCCAGGGTGGACTAAGCTCTCCTAAGCCCACCCCATTATTACGTCTATGATTATAACATGTAATATTGATAATATCATAATACTTAGTATGTTTTGTTCATTTTTTTTTTCAAATATTTTGCGTCAAAATATTTATATTTTTCGCGGAGAAAATTTGAAAATTGTATTCAAAGTCATCCGATTTTAGGATACCGTCAATGTAAATAGTTTTCCAATAGTTTTATCGGTATAGTAATTATTTTTAGACAGAAACATAGTATATTATTATTATTATAATATACTATACATTTAAATACTCATATAGGTATATTAAATGATAATTGAATCAATTTTCAAAATTATGTAAATTTAACATACTTGCTATGAATGAAATCGCATTTTTAATCTAATTTAAAAATAGATACTTATATAATAATAATAATAATAATAATATATACCTAATAAATAGCCAAATAAAATGATTAAATTAACCAAGTAACTGTGTGGGCATATTGGTATAAATAAATAATTATTAGAGGCATGTAATTGTTGATAGTTCGTCTTAATAGAGCAACCGTTTAGGAATTTACTTTTGTATATATCTAATATAAACCATTTTTGAATAGAAAATTATATTTGTCCTAAATATATATAAATATTATCAACTATTAACTTTATAATATTGTTTATTATAATTAAACCAATAATTATATCTCGTAATTTCATTTTTTTTTAACTACACAAATCTATTAATCTATGGCAGATATGATTTCTTTTTGACCTTATAATACGTAAAATTTGGCACAAACATCCTCACTACATTGTAATTGAAGATACTTTCAAGAACTGGTATCCAGATCGAATGCAAAGATTAACGTATAAATTGACGCACATTTATTACAATTGGTCGGTTAGTATTAATTATATAATTATGATAAATATAAAAAATAAAATACTAAATACTCATTGTACGATTTAATAGTATCAATATTTTATTGTAGGATACCATACGTGTTCCGGAGCCTTGTTAATATGCGTACAGGTTATTGTTTTTTTTTTTTTTAGTAAAGTATTCAGAAGACTTCCATATCCTGCATTGAACGAGTTATTGTACTATATATAAATTTATTTTTATTAATAGTTGTAACGAAATCGAACATGACATATGCTAATACCACCTTAAAAGAGCACCACAGTGTAATACATACATGAATATTTGAATTGTATATGTATATAGTGACTGTATATATATATTTTTTTTTATGAACATTTACATATTTAATTTTTATAATACTTCTACCAGTGCCAAAATTATAATTTTTTGGCTTCAGGCAACAGAGGTTATAGGACGCTAATTTGTTTACATGATATAGATATGTGAGGTTTTGGCCATCTAAAATATAGTTAATATATAAATTTCTTTTTTTCTATCGCCCAATTCCCTTAAGTTACATTGGTATAGTATAATAAATTTCCAAAAATTGTTGTTAACTTATGAATTATATAAAAATACCTATATTTAAAATAAAAGTCATTTTAAATATTTAAAATTAATTAATATCATAGAATTGGTTTGAATTTAATAATAAAAACAAATTATAAAGTATAGGTAGATATGTTATTAGATAGTTCACTTAAATAGGAACAGAAATTTCAAACTCTAGATTCAGATGGAAAATTATTTCAAAGTAATTTTTATAAATTAACTATGGCCATTTAATTAGTTTTTGTCAATACTCGGTTTGAACCTACCACCATTATGTCAAAATACATTAAATAGAGTATGTATCACTATTTAATATATAAAATTTTACTGTGCATAAGTAAATTTAAAAGTGTCCAAATGATAAGAAAAATATAAAATAATGTGAATAAAATTGTTGATTTCTGTTACGCAAAATAAATACTACTAAAACTAGATGAAAGAAAACAGAGAATTTCTGGTTATATTGAGCACATTTTATAGTGAAAAAAATAAAAAAATATTTTGGCCCTAATATTTAAATAAAAATATAAAACATAATTAAACAAAAATTAACTACAGTAAATGATAGGTCATTCGAATAATGTGCCAAATTGAACTTTAAATTTGAAATTCTCAATTTTTCGATATTTATGGACATTTTTTATACTTTTGTAAATATTTCAGAAACTACTAGTCAAACTAAAATGTATTAGGTTTTATATATTCTTTAAATTACATTTTTTAATCATTTGTATAGCTTTTGTTTTAATAAATTGTATATCTCCTACTTATTATGAGATATATTGACTTTTATACTTAAATAAAAATTTGTCTACGATTAAAACTGTCAGAGAAGATAATTTACAATATAGGAAATTCAATATATAATAATGTTCAATTTATTTAATCTAAAATATATATTATAAATTCTCATAAATTACTCCTTATTTGTCCCCTAAACTGTTACAAAACTACTAAAAGAAAAAGATTTTTCAAGCACTACCAGTGATTTGATATAAATTTTGCCAACAAATGTGTGTTCCCTAAAATTTTTACTGGGTCACGTAAAAATATTATTTAACGTTTTAAAATACACAGTATATTTATATATATATATAATTCAAAATAATATATTCTTGTTTTTTAAATTTGAAGGTTATTAAATTTAAGAAACAAAAAGCCGGTCAGTAGGGGGTGGAAGCACTTCGCTCGTCGGGTGTCAGTATAGGTGGATGCACTTCGCTACTGGGCAGGATACTCTAGGTGGATGTATTGCATTTGAAAGCAATGATAAATCATTGCATTCAATAAAACGATTCTGAGCGTAGCTTCGGTGTAGTATACATAACTCTTA
>JAIPRL010008687.1:0-19644 GCA_025469235.1 Pemphigus obesinymphae | reverse complement strand
ATAATTTACAATTAAATATTGTCGCCGAGTTCGAACGGTTCAGGGTGGTGGATATACGTATTAAACACCGTACCGAGCCGGTCGACGACAACGATGGTGTGGGGTGCCGGTAGGTATACATAGGCGCGCGACGTTTCTGACGAGGCCTAAATGCGTTACGTTACAGAAACCCCCCAAATAGACTGAACAAAAATATTACATATTTATGTGAAGTCTATTTCAGAAACAAGTATGTAGATTCCTGGATCAAACGTTCTGCCAGATAAGACACCCATAAGAGTAGAAAGGTTACTACTATAGAGGTGCAAAATCCACCCAAGATACGGCATGCAAGTTAGCCAATCGGAATGAAGTTCAGAAATGTAAGACTGACAATATTTCCAAAGTCCCCGCATCATAAAAGCTAACCTAAACAATACTTGATCGTACAACTTAATCTCAATTTCCAGACGATCCGAAATCATGTACGAAAACTCATCTTGTTTCACAAGATTATTTGTATATTATTTAATAGGTCCGAAGACCGAATATACAATGGACCAACTTCCATTATTTGTATTTGGACGACTTCTTTTTACATTGTACCCAAATTCAAGAAAAATCACGATTTTATTTTTCATTTTTGGTATATTATTGGTACTGATCAAAAGTAAAATACAAAAATGCTGATAGGGGGTGGGGTGGAAAGCACTTCACTTATCAGACAAGATACACTCTTGGTGTCTTGGTGGACAAATCATTGCAATCGAAAAGCCATTCCAAGAGGAGCTTCGGTGTAAGTACGACTATTACTGCCAGTTAGTAATTACTAGTTAGTAATATTCAAAATATTTAGTATGTTTAACATCACACTGTATAACTGTATAAGAACAAACGTAACTTATAAATGTGATTGACTGTGACCTTACTAATTATAAATACTACATTTTACAAATTTATTTACAATACCTAGACGTAATGAAAACAACTGTTACCGTCAATTATATACATTCAGTGTCATTTCGGGATTTTCTTTATCGTTTCGTACTTGACGTTTTCTTCCGATAACCTATTATATACGATACTTACTATTAAATTAAATTAATACATTAATCTATAACAATGTTAAATTCGGCATGCTGTATGTACTTTTTGTGTATGCATATATATATGTGACACAGTGTTCAAATTGTTCAGCAGGGGTGCGCAGGGAGATGTAGCTCCTCTACTGTTTTATAATATTTTGAGAGCACCTTTACTAATATTTTTACAGTGTTACGTAGTATGAGAGTACACTTTATTCTATTTTCCAATTCAAGCACTGATGTCATAATATATATCTATATATGACTATTCTCTTTGTATATGTACAGCTGATTAATACGACGCATCGCACATCGTCATTATCCATAATATGTTTCGTTAAATTAAGTTAACTATCATAGAGGGCGCAATTAGGAGTTGGGTTAACGCGTTCTCAAGACTAAGGTTATATTATAAACTTTTAAAAGACCTGCGCGCACTAGCGCGAGAGTTCATTTTCCGGTGATGTACGATTGCCTACGATCGATCATTTTAGCCGCACGATTGCCTACGATCATACGATTGCGCATGATATTACTATAAGACCATAAATACACGTAAATAAGCGATAATATGAATGAAACGTTACCAACTGATAGTGTATACCGGTAGGAAAACGAGAGATTTTTTTTTTTTGTAAATATTAATAAGTCGTTTATATATACCTATGTATATGTGACCGAAATACGGGCCCTTAAACCGTCGTTAACTTAATCTATTACTTACTTGACGTGGTATTTCATAGCAAGTGGGGGGATATTTTCAAATTTAACTGTCCGAGTGAGCGAGGCGAGCGAGTGGCTCGTCCCAGTTTATAGGTGTGACAGTACTACCAAGAGGTGGACACTAAGCCAATATCACAAAATCAGTCGCCATGTTTTCGAATGCGATGTTATCATTGTTTATAGTTTATACCATAATAGACACTATCAGTACTGTTCTATGCTATTTATCATTCATAGCTCAGAATATCATGGTATGAACTTCTTATTCTGTTGTATAAACACAGTATAAACAATGATAACATTTTGTCGCTGTCCTATGCTAGGTACCTACCTGAATTCTTATCAGTGACCGTTCTAATTCTTTTATTCCGTGATACTACTATAGCAGCCTGTAAACAACGGTAACGTTGCTCTAAATTTGGCCAGATAAACCATACGCAGTCGTTATGTTGGAAAAGGTACGTAGGCAATCCATAATGTACCCTCTTTTCTTGCATACTGAAGATACACCAACACTTGCTTATTATACAAGCAGATTGTGTGTTTATGTAAGATAGTTATACGGTTTTCAGGAAATAATGAATGGGACATTTTTGGGTAAATTTCATGCGTGTTATAATCGACCCTACAGTTCGTATATAACCCATTGAACCCACTTATCTTTTTATTCTATATTTCCCCTTATTAATCAGTGTGTATCCATTACTACGCTACTTATTTTATTTTAGTTTATTTTGTTATATTTTTCAATACCTACACATCTACTTTCCTACGATTCAACTAGTTAATTTAGCTTAATAAACTTTGGTGCTTTAATCTGGTCTGTTACGTGTTTGACTCAAAGAAGGGTTGCCTTAAAGGAAGGCATGCCTCAGTTTAGTTTAAACTACACAAGTTTCTAATAATACGAGTTCATATCTACGAAGTAATATATAATATACTATAATTGTGACTATATTATATACAGACATCTCCCTTAACAATATTGAACATTGATAAGAAAAACACATGGAGGTACGAGGTAGATGTATAATATTGTTGTCATCACGATGTACCTAGTTATTAGAGTTATTAAAAGCCAATTGCCATAATTCCTCGCACCAACATTAAATTATACATTTTATGGCTATGCAATAATAATAAGTTATTAACTATGATAAGTTAGTGATAATGTTACATTAGTGAAATAGTGAAAATACTCGATTTTATTTCTGAAATTCAAGATTGTTAGTGCAGTTAGCGCTCGTACAGAGTCAATTAAGGCTGTATGGGTGTCTTATGAGGTGATTTTAGAAACAATTCTAGAAATGTCTTTAGCCAAAAATCTGGATAAAAATACAAAAACACAAACTTTACGACTTTCTAAAATATTATTATCATTTGATTTTGTAATAGCTCGTGTATTTTATGAAGAACATATAATGTATATAAATAAAATTAACAGAAAAACTTGAGGCCATTGATCTTAATGTAATTGATGCATCAATACTGTTGAAATATTAAAAGATATTAATAATGATGATGTGAATATGAATAATCTTGTGGAAAGTTCAATTCAATTTACATGTAAATTAGGCATTGATCCAAATAATGATTTTAATCGAGTTGATAGGAAAAGATTATTACCTAAGATATTGGATTCAAACTCAAATTCACAGATGACCTTTGATATGAAAACATTTTATAGAACAGAATTCAAAATAGTTTTAGATACTTTAATCATATTATCTTCCGAGCATTAAAAAAAATGTATAGTTACCGTAGAGTCTCTGTTCCGTGTATTTGAAACACATTTAAAAGTTAATTAAATTCCAGAATATCCAGTAATTAAATTATTTCCTCCAGGAAGCATTGTATATAAAATTAGTGATTATGATGGAATCCAGTCAGAGTTTTTAGTATTAGCTTTATAATAAATGTGAATAAGATGCTTCGATTGGTGTATACAGCTCCCGTAAGCACAGCATCTTATGAATGGGCATTTAGTAAATTTAAAATAGTTAATAATTATATAAAGTCTATTACAACTGATCAGCGCCAGAATATTTTAGATAATGTTAATATAAGTTTTTTGTTGTAAAAATGAACACTTTTAAAAGCAAAAAAATATACGATGTAAAAATAATACGTTTTTTTATATTGTATATTATATGTATAGGTACATAATAGGTATAATTTCTTAATATTTTCAAAAAAATTTTAATACTTTAATAATTTAGTATTATTTTACCAAAATAGTACATATCCTATTTTTTTTTTACTGGTACTTATTTCTGTAGTTTCAGATTCGTATTAAAATATATAAGAATAATAAAAAAATATTACTATGTTCATATTTTTTTTTTTCGGATATGAAAACATTTTATACGGTGTTCAGACATTTCTGCTTAGCATGTGAAAATTTTAAAAGTAACGCTTTTGCGGTACACTCTAAAAAAAATTCTCGTCCGATCACTAATGTTATGTAACGTCGGGCGAAGTTAATACTTGGATGGGTGTGACCACATTTTTTTTTGTTTTTTTTTTTTTTTTTCAGTAGTTTCAGTGATGAGTCAAAATTACTAAAATGTTATATTTAATATTAAATATAATATTCATATATTATATGAATATTATACATCTTCCGAATGTTGTGAGCGATAATCCTGGTTTTTTTTTTTATGTCGCAGTCGGCAATTTCACTTATTTGACACGGCACTTTTTCAGAATTTAAAATTTGTTTCTATTGCATATAAGTATATGGTTATATTTAATTTATGTTTCGTCTTTTTATTTTATTTTTGTGTACTAATCAAAGTATATAATCAAATTTATTATTTTATATATAAAATAATTATTATGCTACTTGCATATTCATAGTTATTAATTGTGGTTTCAAATAACTTAAAGTTGTTTAATTATATATTTATTTTTCATTATAATATAATCATCTTTAAGCCATTTATTGTCAAGTCTTAGGCCATATTTGTATTTTTCTTCTGAAACATTTAGCTAAAAAGCATCGTAGTAACAAGCAATTGGAATTTAAAAATTAAAAAATAAATATAACAATATAATTGTACCAGTTATAACTAGGGACATGCTAGAGGTCTTCAGGCGATGTATAAAATAATACAATCATTTTATTGATTTAGACCTAAAAACTCTGACATTATTAAGGCTTCATACTTAGAATTTTCCGATTTTAAACTGAAATTTTATTAAGATTTTGTAGGTTCATTGTTAGAGAATGTTAGAAATGGTTTTATTTTTGCTAAAAATTTGTAAAGAAAAAGGAGGGGGACTTAATTTTTTGAAATGCAGTATTCGCGAACCTTTGTCATATGAAAATATATGAAAAATGAAAAAGTTATTCCCAACATTCTCTAGTAAAGAACCTATACAAAAGCTTAATATATTTTAAGAATTATATATTGTACGTACTCTCAATTTTAGCAGACATTTTTGCCTTTATACATACGTTTTTTCAATTATTATTAATTATTACGCAATAATAAAAAAAAATGTACCGGACATAGGACTGTTTTAAAAATTAAAAAATTCTACAATTATTAGATATTATTATTTTGTAAAACGTTGATCGATTTCTTATGCAAAACCTCTTAAAATTGACGTGTTTGCAAGGCTTTTTAGGTTTAATCACCCATAGTCCAGTTAGCCTTAAAAATGTTTTGAAATTAAATTTTATTTTCAATGCTTAAATTGTTGCAACAACGTATAATATGATACAACATCTGAGGGTTTTTTAAGTATTGGAAAAGAGTTTACAAAAAAGTCATTTATTGTGTTGTATTATTATATCAATAATAATAATAATAATAATAATAAAAATAGTAAATAGATGCCAATGGAGCAATTCGTGTAATTTTTATAGCCATCCTCGACGATATAGTGCATATTATATAGTGTTTAGGTACTGCAGTTTTTCTAAAATTATTGTCGCGCAATATACTTGAAAACTCAGATTTGTATAACGTATTGTTGGTACAATTTATTGTATATTATTTAAAAGTTAATGATATATTGTGCCGACAACGTTTTATAGTTTCGTTGTCTTTTAGTTGACATATTTATATTTAGCGAGTATCAACTTACGTCTTATTACTATCAACAGTATATAGCCAATCAGAGGGGACAGGACATGAAATTAGCCTACATTGATTACAAACGATTGATTTATTATACCTGCAAGAGGACCCACCGCGAGTGTCTCCGACACTGTGGAAAAAAGTAGGGTAAAGAACGTGTACGAAATGTAAAATGTCTATAATATTCCAAAGGAAGCGCATGAATTACTGAATACCCGATCGGGTTTTCGATATGTGAAATAAAAAATTCAAGAAAAAATAAACGCCTGTATATACAACGCGATTATACACACATTATTAATGCACCCATACAGTGTGTTCACGTCGATTTGTAAATTTATTGTTTTTATATATTTATTGTGAAATTTTTTTTAAATGTTAATTTTTTTTAACGGCATAACGTTATACATATTTTACCAATAATTTTTGTCGATTTTTGTGATATTTTAGGATTTTTAATGTTGACCCAACTTGTATTCGAAATTCCATAATATTCTAGAGAGGTATAGCAGTAGAGAAGAGCTGAATTATAGTTGTTATAATACATGGCAGAGTGCGTACGAGTGACGGGCACTATCGAACTGTTCGATAGTTATCAACTATCAAATTCGGTAGTAGTTCGGAACCATTAGTATAGTTTTGAAACTAATCAATAGTTAAACCCAGATCATAGGGATTCATTTATCAGATTAATTTATCGAACTATATTCGGTAGTATAATTGGTATAGTTTGAATAAAATAATTCGATAATTTATTAAACTACATATTCAGTAGTACGATTAGGTTAATGGTTTGTATCAAATTATATCAAACTACTCGATATAGTTTACCAAACAATTCAATAGATTTTATCGAAAAAAGGTACCATTTATAGTCATGTGAAACTATTTGAATATAAAATTCGATAGTTCATGATCACTATCGAATAGGTACTAATTCGACAGTGTCAATCACTAGTTACAATGGATATATTTTCTACTTATCCAATTGTAATTAATTTTGTGTCGATTGAAGAAATAAATTAGATAATCATTAACTTCGTCTGTTTTCTGATAACATTAGTTATATTTCATAGAGTATATATCGAGAAAAATATGTGTTTTTGTATTTTTACTATCAAAAGTAAATTATTTGGTTAAATATTTTCAAAAAGTGTTCACAGAATAACGATTGATTAAAACAAGACGATTCTAAAACTTCATATTTATTAACTATACGCATATTTTGCTATAAGTTATACCGGTTTTTCAGTAACGGAATCCAATAAAATTGAAGTATTTTTGTATAAATTAGATTTAAAAAAATGTGTATTCATTTTTTATTTTATGCTGTAAAATACTAATAAAAGGATTATGTTTTTATCATAATTTATTACTATTTTCTTAGATTGTAACTAGTCACCGTATACCGTAACTTGAATCTATTTTAAAGATTATTATTTATCAATTGTCTGCAAATATATATATATATATAATTTAAAATGGTACCCGTACAAATTAAGGTGTAATAACTTATCTTTGGAAAAATTTATCCCACCAACGGGACAAGTCGTTACACTTTTACTGCAGGCTGCAGAGTATCAACAAATCTTTTTTAAACATTTTAAATTATAAATTTATATAATTAAAAAACACACAAATTTACTGATATAATATAGTGTTGTAACCCTGTGTTAACTTCGATAACATAATATTAAATATTAATACGTCATTAACACCTGTTGTAGTAGGTATACCGACGTCAATAACCAAATACACCGGGCCCGGCCGGGTCATACACTCGCAAACGATACGTGTTTATAGTATATTAAATCGATTAAAATGTAATAATTATCGGGTACCTATCACATGAATATGAAATCGATATTTAATACGATTGTGTAATGATTATTAATGATTAATAACGACCGGTAAATACACCCAACGTGTTTCAACTTGGCTCGGCTTGTTCGGAATTTTTTTTTAAATTCACTTATAAGTATACTTATTTATTTATAAATAACGTTAAACGTACAGACATTTTAAAATCGACCGATTATCAAAATGAATTAATTTAGAACGATATAATATGTAAATGACTATTTACGGCAAAACTTCGTTACAAAAATTTGTAAACGCGTGTATAGATTGTTTATATTATACTCACTCGAGGGAATCGTTCGAGAGACATTTTTAATGTTCACATTTTATATTATAAAAAAAAACAAAAAAAAAAAAAACCCGCCGTCAAAAGTTTCGAATATTATCAAAATTTAGAACACAAAATATATCAATAATTGAATAAAAACGGGTTTTTTAAAAATGCCTCGATCATTATCTCGTAAGCGTTATGGTAAATTCGAATATTTACTAAAAATTACAATTAATACGCGTGTTCGCTACGGTCTGGCGTAACAATTAGAACATTATCGTCTATTGGAGTGAAAAACATTACGTTTCTCCGCGATTGCAAAATATATAGTCGACATGTGCACGTGGGTGGGTGTATGACGTGTATGTATACTTTTCATACGGCTCACACAAACACAAAGCCGTACAAAATAAAGAATAATAAATTGCCTATATAATACTCCTTGGGTTCGTGTGGTCTGGATGACTGCGGGCCGGTTTTACACGCTGTAAAGGAACTATAGGTTTTGTCCGTCGTGGCGATTGATCGAATTGTCCGATAAAGATTTCAAAAACCGATTTGAATTTTTAAACAATATTCTACCGCTAATCGATTTTTTTTTTACTTTTTACTTTTAAAAAAGTTGTACTTGTTTGCCAAGTATGGGAATATTGTATATAAAAATTTAAAAAGTACAATAATGGTCCATTAAAAGAAATTGCGTTGATATAGTATTATTCAAATCTGTTTGCGAAATCGAACTGTACGATTAACTACCACGATGGATATAAGACATATGGAATTGGACACTTTTGTGTAAAATGTACGGTATCGGTGTGCGCAACGCTGACACCCATAAATGTTTGTTACACGGTAGAGAAGATTACACAAATATTAATTTATAGGTACATACACGCACGAAGTTTTTCAAATTATTTGAAAGTTGCCTATACAATGCCCCTTAAAATTAACCAACCGGGTTCTATGTGGGCAATTTTTATAAAATTACAAGAAAATTAAAACTCTAATAGATTAAAAATATTTAAGTACATTTTAAAAGTATTAGGTATTATATAGGTCTCTGCAAGTTTCATGTTTTATTGTTTTGTAATCACGACATTTGTTAACAAAACCGTTTTACCTTGAAAAAATATGTTGAAAACCGGAACCGAAAAAACCAGAAAATGTACCAGAACTCTGATTTGGAACGCCAAACGTTATCTTACTATATTTTCAATTGGTTAAATGGAAGCAGCAAATGCGAGTGTAGCGTCCACACAAGAGGACGTTATACACCCACTTTTTAAGGGGTTTTGTATAGGCAATTTTTATAAAATTAAAATCCAACAATTTAAAAATATTTGATTATATTTTAAAAGTAATTTAAAAATATTCATGTGTCAATACCATTTTTTATTGTTGTGTCATCACAATATTTGTTGAAAACCACGTTCACGCTCTATATTTATACAACTTTTTTCTGTGTAATCGCAGAGTCAAAATGTATACAAAATATTAAAGATGAGAATATTTACTATGCCGTAGCATGGCGTTTATTTTTCAATATGTTTTTTTGAAAACTTAAAATCCGGAATTGAAAATCGTGAAATTTAAAATTTTTAAAATTAAAAAAAAAAATCGTTATCTAAAAAAACTCTACGCTACGGCATAGTAAATATTCTCATCTTTCATGTTTTCTACAAATGTTGTCGCTGAAATTACTAAAAGAGAAATTGTAATTGTAGAGCGCGAACCTATTTTTATACCGCTAAAAAGAGGATTCTACGCATCCATTTTAAAAAACGGTACTGACACATAACTATTTTTAAAGTATAATAATTAGAGTTAAATATTATTAAATTGTCGGATTTTCAATTATTTTACGAAAATTGTAAAAATTGCGTATACACAGAACCCCTAGAAAAGCTTACTCTATATATATATATATATAGCTACTGCGGACATAAAAGAGAACAGTTTCTATCAGTGTCCGTTTTGATGCGCCTTAAACGTTTTCTACACAAAATGCACGCAAACAAACACTGTTGCCGGTACGTTAGAACGGAAATTATACGGAAATGTATAAAATGCTACGGGGATTATATAATGATATTACAATACATTTTCCGCGATTTACTCGGAAAAGAGTTAAAAAAAAAAAAAAAAAATCGTGCAA
The DNA here is from genome assembly GCA_025469235.1 of Pemphigus obesinymphae. NCBI lineage: Eukaryota > Metazoa > Arthropoda > Insecta > Hemiptera > Aphididae > Pemphigus > Pemphigus obesinymphae. Next base: position 9,483 of record JAIPRL010008687.1, on the reverse strand, counting down.
AACGCGATTTACAATATAATATTTTATATTGGTCGTTATATATTATGTGGTATCTATATTATATATAATGTCGTATATTATATGTGCTTACTTTGAAACTGTCCTCAGACTCGTAGCGATCATTTAAGTAGATAGTAATATTGACGATGACTTACTGCAATTCCGAAAATTTACGCGAAAATTCCATAAAGAACATGTCGATTTTATCGTACTTTTTCGCGAGCACTTTTGACATTTACACGCGTTATTATAACACACACACACACACACACAGGTATATATGTATATTGAACGGGTATAATATTATTATATATATATATATATGATACAATGTCAGATATATTTTGTTAGCCACTCATCGTCAAATATGTGTAGCTAATATATATAGTACCTGCTGCACCGAACTGTATAATAACTGTACTTAATGACTTTACGACTAATACTGATTATAGTAACAATAATATATAGGTAATTCGTATAATAATTCTATTATATACAGACCGCACGTTCTTCAGTGTATATATATATATATATATATATATATTTCATTGTATATATACACGTTTATAATTTATCAACGTTATATATATTATGTATAGCTAATTGTATGATGGTGGCTGAGGATCGTTGGCAATTTTTTTTTCGAAAAAAAAATTTTCAAATCGTGTGTACGATACATTGGTGAAAATAGCATATTATTACTAAACAAATACATAGCGAGTGAGTACACATATAATATTTACCTAAATTTTCCTAATTACAACATATATATATATATATATATATATATTGTATACTATAATATATACGTTCGATTATAACTTATTATTGATATATATATATATATATAGTTAATTATTATTATTTTTTTAAACATATATATAATATCATATTGATTACCTATACCGTATATATATATTATAGATATAAATAAAAATTCTACAAGTAACTCAACACCAAAATAATACCATATATATTATTATAATCAATATTATACGCCTATATATGCGATAATATACCTATACATATATGCGTACAGTACGATTGATTTGAATTATATAGATATTATATACAATAAGTGATTACTATATATTATATATTATATATTATATATATAATTGCGCATTTTCATATCCTTTAATGAAACATTAATTATATAATATATAAACTATAAACAAAGGTTAAATGAAAGTGTAGGTACGATATATGTAATAATAAATTCTATTTTAAAAATGCAAGACGATTGATCCACGTGCATATATCATTAATAATTCTCCCATTCGACACCATATAGAAAGTGCTAAACGTGCACAAGTTTTCACCTTTGTATATTACCTTTATTTTTATATTATCGATAATTATATGTTAGAAACCTATATAGCCTTTTAATTTTAATAATTCCCACACACACACACACACACACACACACACACACACACACACACACACACACACACACACACACACACACACGCACGCACATATATATATATATTTATTTATATGTGATGTATAGTAGATATTTGAATTATTATATTATATGTGTATTATAAGCGTAAAAAAAGCGTCGAAACACTATACGAGTGGTTTAACGGTGGTGATTATGTAGTCCTATAGAGGTTCTATGTATGTATCTTATCTCGAAATGAATTAAGCAACAAGTCTGTTTTATAACTGATAACACACCACGCATACGATTAAAATAACACAGCCCAATAAGCTTATACCCACCTGCACGATACCACTTTTGTACGAACAATCCATAAAGTTAATATAATTATAATATTTTAGTTACGATAAAAACATAATGTAAGTTTGAAAATATATTATGACGTTAATGCAAAGCTATATTATATATACTTACCTATACTATCTTAATCAAAAAAACCATTATGACATACGCATTATGCTTCACGAAAGACGTAAATTATATATTGTATATCTGGTGATAAATTGGGGATCATACTCATGGTGGAAAAAAAATAAAGATTGAGTAGGTACGTAAAAATATTGATCCTTGAAATCCTGATCATTATAATGATTGACGATATTAAAATTTTGATTGCTAAAATATATTCTACTATAATATCACCAAAATCGAGTTTCAAATCAATTTCAGTTGAATAAAATGAAATTGTTTTTAAATGTACGGGGACAACAACTCATTTGAGAAAATTATTGTTTTTTTTTTTGGTCGAATTTTAAACATATTATAATTTGTATACAATTCAAAAAAATTACACATTGAATAAAACTGCTGGTTTTTGTAGGATTTATTTATTCATTATTATTTATATTGATTATTATTGATTGATTTGACACATTGTAATTTTTCTTATTCGTTTATCAAAGTAAACGAAAAATCGAAAAATTTTATCAATATAAAGTGTTTTACTCTTCAAGTTTTCTACCGGTAAATGAGTACACATGTATAGATTGGATTAAGTCTTGTGGTAAAAAAATCATCACAGGAAAAAAAATAGATAAATATCATTGTAAAACCATTATAGCTTTTACATTTCGTTCAGAACCTAAAATGTGTAGTTACAGATGAAACTATATAGGTTCGGTTTTTATTATTATTACCTAACTATACAAATGTGTACTTCGCTCGTTGAGTAGGATAAGCAATAAAACGATTTTGAATGAAGCTTCAGATTTTTGTTTTTAAAAATAAGTAACCATAACAATTTTATTTGTTGTTACATTACCTTACATTAAAACATATATACTTATATTGATAGTATTGTAAGATATGCGGGAAAGTAGATGTCTATAATCAATTTTTGAAACACTTAAAATACAGTCCATTCTATCTCATTTTACCCCACCAAATTTCTTAGGTAAATCTTAAATATTATAATATGTACGTATAGGTACAATAAAAGGACGCTATACATGCGTTTTACGGTATCAAAACATGATAATGTTCATGATTTCTATGTACAACTATTCTCTCTTAGTTATCGTAGATTCAAAAATTAAATAGAATAAGATACACGAGAATATGTTTTGTATGAACGAGTATTATTATTTTTAAATGAGTTTATTTAATTAAAACAATTTTTTTTAAATTTGACGGTTTTTAATTACAAATTCTAAATGTTCAAATATACTCATTGAAAAAAAAACTCTACGTCCGGTCTTAGTTCAAGTTATCTTTTATTTAGTGTAATTATTTCTCGTTTATGACGATTTTTGATCAAATTATGATCAGAAAGAATTTGAACATTTGACCATTTTTTAATTGTTTAAATTAAATTAAATTTTTAAATTTGTTTGATATTTATTTTTCTTGAAATTTGATAAAAATTGCCTATACAAAACCCCTAAAAATCGGATGTGTGGCGTCCTCTTAAGCTCCTATGTATAGAAGAATCATGGCAAATAATTTTATGTTTATCATCATTATCAATAGGTTATTCGAGCGATTTACGAGGGTCGGCGATTTACGAGTGATAATTATTAAACTGGGTAAATGTCTATTTCATCAGAAACAAAAAATAATACGTTTATTAATTAAAATAATCTCCACTCGTTAGTTCACTATGTATACCTATACCATATTCGAAGTCAATATTATTTTATCCTTAGTGTTAGCTGATAATGAAATAAAATCTACTCTTCGACTTTGACTGTAGTTGGTACGTATATTATTGTTTTAATTTTAAAAATGAAATGACCATAAAAATATTTGTTAATCGTTTTTAACAGTAGCCAGTTGGCAGGTATAAACAATGTATGAGTATATATGTATATGTATATAAACACTATGGTAAACTTTGGTATAAATAGATAAATATTATTGACAAATAATACGCAATTAATATTTAATTTACTGAAACAAAAATAATTATGTCTAATGATGGATATTACCATTGATTATATTATTATATATTATTACCGGTAATATATTATAATCAATGATATTACGTAAAAATATACACATATACGCACATGATTATTTTTATATACCTACTTTTCGTCAATATATTTACATAATGTGAAAAAACTAAAAATACATAACGACGAATCGTTTGTATAAATATTATTTTTGTATTTTAGGTGTACATATTAAAAGAATATGAACATATGGTCCAATGTTAAAAATAAATTATTAATTTGAAACTATTTGTTGGTGACAATAAATTTATTCTTAAAAGCATATATATGTATATTTATTTATTTTGAAATAAAATTAATGAACACAAGATAAAATAATTAATTTTTCAAAATATCTTTAAAAGTTAATTCATGTAAAAAATATTCATTTTTTTTTTATATGGGTATAACGAGTAGTGATGTGAGTGAATTCTCGAAAGGTATTGTGCTCAAGCATTATTTAGTCTTATAACGAAACAATTATTAATACATTCTTAACGCATAACGATTTTATTGAAATATAAATTTTTTAAAGTTTATTGTTTTTTTGTTAACAATAATTTTTTTTTTTTTAAGAGCAATTGATTATATTTATATTTTATTATCTATTACTACCATCAACTTATTTCATAAATTACAAGCAATTTTAAATACACTATAAAAGTAATTTTTTTCATTTATATTATATTTGTATGGAAATATGTATAAGTAATAATAAAATAAAAATACTCAAAAATGCTCGCACTCCGAGAATATTCTCCAAAATATATATTATTCTTGAGCATTTTATTTCACCAATAACGATTATATTATACGTGCGTGAAGTTGGCCCCTCCCCCAGGTAAACAAACGCCGTTTTCGGGTGCTAGGAGTGATTTGCAAATTCTGAAAACCAATTTGCAAATATTTGCAAATTATTTGCAAAATATTGGCGTCGGTCCGAGGTCGATCCGACAATGTGGGGGGCGGGGCAACTTCACACACGTTTATATTATTTACTATTTTATATTCCACAAAAATAGACAAACAAGTACCATATATAGTACCTACTAGCCATAGCTAGAATTGAACTTATGAATTGAATAATAGTAGGTATACATATCTATTTTTAGTTTGGTGTTTTGATGAAATTGGCCAACATGAATTAATCATTCATCATGCATAATCATGAAATTTAGCTAATAAACCAATAAATAAAACATAATATATTAACAAAATATAAATACGCATTGTTATACATAGTTGTAATAATATGAAATTTTCCAACAAATTCTCTGTATCGAAGACTTATAATCATTGGCGAAATGATCATAATTTGCTATTATATAGGTAATACAGAGCCAACGGGAAAAGACAAGCAGTGCCGTCATGAGAATTTGTGGGACTTGGTGCAAAATATATTTTTCGGGCTTGATATAAGACAAGTAAAAAAAAGGGTAAATAATCAAAAAAAAAAAAAGATCTTATTAAAAAATTTCCCAAAAAATCATTTATTTTCTAAAATTTTGCGGGGGTCCTTCTAAGCATGGGGTCTGGTGCAGGGGCACACTTTGCTCCCCTCACCCCAATGCATCAGCTCTAAAACAAGTATTGATTATTACGGATACTTACTGATAGTGGTGACGAAGTGGAAAAAATTCGAGTATTCAGGATCTGTTCTACAGAATATTGGTGGTATCGAGGAAGACACGAAACACAGTTTGGTGGGCAGTAGATAGGAATATCGAACACAGAATGAGTGAAGTGACTAGAGAAGACAAAATAAGAAACTATTAGATAAGAAGTAGTATAGGAGTGGCTTCAATATATGATAAAACGAGAGAGAATAGATTGAGATGGCTCGGGAATGTTTTAAGGAAAGAGGGGAAAAAATGAAGACCAGAGATGGGAGGATGTAAAATACAGTAATTTATATTTGATATATGTGATCGTCGGGTGTAAGTCAAGAGAATGTTTGAAATCGAGTAATATTAAATAGTACCTATTTAATATTACAAACTTACATTAAAGCTCCAATCAAAATCATTTTTAAAGAACAAAATGGATTATCTTTGCTTTCAAAATTAAAATAATAATAATAATAATAATACACTACCCTGTTCAAGGACCAAAGGGACGATGGACCAGATTTTTTGAATATATTTTTTTTTAAAAGTGTCAGGTATTTTGCGTGACAAAAGAGATTTCAATTAGGTTAATAAAGGTACATTTTACAAGACAGTGGTGAGGCCAGCAATAATGTACAGATCAAAATGTTGGCCAGTAGATTGGAAGATGGAATAAAGGATGAGTGTAGCAACAATAATAATATTAAGGTAGATAAGTGGAGTGACTAGAGGAGAAGATAAAACAAGAATTAATAATATAAGAGATAGTATAGATTATAAACAAAATTAGAATAGATATTGAGATGGCTTGGGCATATACAGTAAGATAATACGATATATATATATGTATATATATGTATAATATCAGTAAAGAAAAAGTATTTAGAAAGAGATAGAGGTAGAGGAAGTCTGAAAATGAGGTCGTTTGGTGTGATAGAGAGTGATACGAAGAGATGGTAACGAAGTTAAGGATATCTAAATGAATTAATTACAGCATAATTAAGAATAAGGAAGTAACAGTAAACATAGTGAAAGATCCAAACAGCGGAATTGTAAAGAATTACCCATGCCACTCTTTATGCGGATATATACAATCAGAATATATATATATTTTTTTAGATATTCATTTTTGGTAATTTCTAAATGTTTCCAATAGTTTTCCTATCCGTATGTACATATTAATTTAAACTACTGAAAATAATTAAAATTGTATAAAAAAAAAAAAAAAATGGAAATAAAAATTCGAGGCGATCTTGAAACTTTTGACATAAATTTCGTTATCACTATTTTTATTTTCCAGTTCCGTGTACTACACATAAATATCCAACAACTGCAGCTGGCGGTAAATATATATTATATAAGTAAATTACTTAGAAAAATAATATACATCAGATTATGAATAGAATGGCCAATATATTATAGATAAAAAAAACCAGACAAGAATAGGTGGTAGCATATCGCTCGACGGATAGATACTGATGGAGATATATTAAATATGAAAGCAATGATATATTATTTCTATCAATAAATCAGAAACTGAGAATCTTTAAAGAATTTAGATAATTTATTTTCGAAATTACGAAAAATAATCCACAATCAAAATTATATAAATAGAACATATTTTATCGAAAAAATTTAAATGGCTATAAAAAAAATATTGCGACTACTGATTTTTGAAAAATGTTTTTAATATCGTTAGAGTAACGTACTTTTGACCTTAAAACCCAAAATTATTAAGGACTTATGGACTTCGACATCTAAAATGTCTATAAATAGACCAAAATTGTATAATAACATTTTTTTACTATTATCACCGTTATAATAAGGGTTAACACAGTACTAAGTTACATTCGGTGTTGATTTCAAGATTATTAATTATATATTATTTTCAAAATAACGAAGAAATAAAAAAGTCGATTTGGATGAAATCGTGTTTTTACCGTTTTTCGGCATTTTTCTCTTAGGCGTTTATCAAAAATTTCGGAAAAATCAAAAATCACAAAAAATGTTGAAATTATATAAAATTATTAAAAATGTTAAAAGTACCACCTATAGATATAATTTACTACTAAAAAATAGCTATATATATATATATATATATATATATATATGTACGCTGATTGGAATAAGTCTTCTGGTCAAAAAATAAAAATAAAGTAAATACCATATGGTATATATATAACCACGGTAGTTATAGTGACCTTACGTCCCTACAAACTTTCAAAGAGATGCTTATTGACTCGTTTTTGAAGATCGGTCCCGTATTTTAATAATTTGTTAATATTCCTTTCTTTTTTAAAAACGATTAAAGTATATTTATAGATCTATATATATATATATTATATCCGTCGTGTCTCGTGTGCCCCCGTTATAACGCCACCACCGGTCCTAGGACGGGTATTTCGAAAAGATCATTTTTCGATTTTTCGACTTGTTTTATTCTATTAATATATTAAAAATACACGAATACTTTATATTTTTGACGATGATTTTTTTGGAAATAATGTTATACCTATTGAAAAAAAAAAAATTATATATTATATAATTGTCTTTACATTTATTGCTTATTATTATGTTGATTATTCCAGACACGTGCGTCAGCTAGACTAATAATAATTATTAATTACTAATTAGGTATTCATATACAAATGTACGTATATGGTACGAATTCAAGCGTCATTGTTTGGATGTCCAATGACGAAAACCGTTTTATAGAAAGTGTTTTGAAAATCGCAATGAATAAATAATTGACTAGAATACATAATTAATCGAGCGAAATCCTATAGTATGTGGTTTATATATATGTATGGGTAATCCATATACGTTATGTTCATTTAATATTTTCATGTTTTCCGTTGCCAATATATGGCCGGGTCAATGCTCACCTCAACACACTTAAAACCGATAATAAACTATAGAAATGATAATAATACACACGCCATAACTGTACGTGGAACGTGTTCAATGTACGTTATTGATTACACTAGGTAATATAATATATACTGTATTTATTTATACTTGAAATACATTTTTCAAGATAAGAACAAAATAAGTCGTAATATTATATTGACATTATAATAATGTACCTATACACAATACATAATAGACGTAAAACCAAACGATCGAAACTCTCGCTAATACATATCGTTTTCCGGGCCCAACTATAAAATCGCGAATGAAGTTAATCGTCAATAATATTCAATTCAATTCATCAAAAATAATGTCAGGTCATTACAGGGATATAATTTCGAAATATATAATACATAGAGAATTTAGAATTTTTTCAAGATCTACATTCCGTAGAAAGTCGGGGCAGAAGACACTATAATAATTGTAAAGATTTTCAATAGAAATCCTTGAAAAAATAATTTCAGTAATCGATATTGACACACACACACACACACACACACACACACACACACACACATATACGTATGAAAAATTAATGGACAATTGAACACGAGATAGTAATTGCATGAAAATAAAATAAAACATAATATAATGGTAAACTATATAATATGACTCGACCGTGACATTTAAAACAAATATATAATACGGTCTGTTAATGAATTGCTTGGTACATTTAGGTAATTCACATCAAGGCTTTTTATACACATTCATTCGATTCGATGGGCTTCATTTTGAAAATTAATCGATTTTTGATAAAGCTGCAACACCGTGATTTGCATCGACTGCGGTGGGAATCGGACATTTCGGCGCGGCCATTTCGGCGCGGCCGTTTCGGCGCTGGGATAATTCGGCGCGTCCTCTTTTTTTAATAGAATTTTATTTTACTTTTATAATTTTTATGTAATGTATAATTAGATTATATCTATATAATTTTTTATATATTAAATTATAAGTTAAAACTATCATTTATTTGTATTGCATACAGCCCTATAATAACATTGAAGAATATAGGTTGTATAATTGTATAAAAGAAAATTATAATCATAGAATTGTATATTATTATGAAAAATTGCCGTAATAAAAC
>JAIPRL010008686.1:0-19645 GCA_025469235.1 Pemphigus obesinymphae | reverse complement strand
ACTAGAGAGGATAAAATAAGGAATGAGTATATCAGAGGTAGTATAGGGGTAGCTTCGATAGTAGACAAAATGAGAGAGAATAGATTAAGGTGGCTCGGGCATGTATTAAGGAGGGAAGAGACTGAGGCAGTAAGATTAGTAAGGGAAATGCATGTTGTTGGTAAAAGGGGGAGGAGAAGACCGAAAAAGACATGGGGGGATGTAATGGCGAATGATATGAGGAAGGTGGAAGTAAGTGAAGAGGATGCGGGAGATAGAGTTAAGTGGAAGTGTAGGACCAGGGTGTCCGACCCCAAATAGTTGGGAGAGAAGGCGAAGGAGAAGAAGAAGAAGATTCATACAAATAACGAAATTAAGACAAATTACATAAGTATTAAAAATAGTACCTAAAAGGCTGTGAAGCTATAAGAGAAAGGTAGAGTATAAAATAAATAGATATAAATTTACGAATTTACAAGTTCATAAATTTGAGTCAACAGTGTAATCAATTCCTTATAATCGCAACGATGACATTGATACTCGAATTAAAAATATAAATATAATATACGGTATAATATGTAATATTAATTCTATAATAATAAATACATACCTATTGCACATGCATGTCACGTTGAAATAGTAAACACTACAGTAAGGATTGTTCCAATCAGTATCATTATAATTGCATCCTTTCCATTTATTATATCAAAATACTATAAAGAAAGATATATTTTATAACTCCTTTAATTTTCAATGCGCCACTCTCCTTTATCTTAAATGTTTATTTGCAATAAAATAATTTTATTATTATTATTAATGAAAAGGTTATCGTATAAAAAAAAATTATATCATACGTCATGCTGGTAAGTACGTTAGGTTATACAGAAGTATAATATTTTATATATTAATAGGTACTTTAAAATAAATAATAAATATCCTAGTGTAATGTTTAGTTATTTTTAATTGTTTTTAGATTTTTCACACAATAAAATAAAAGAATAATTATCCAAAAAAAAACATAAAAATTATAGAATATTAGCGATACTTAATTAAGAAATAATAATGTAACTCTATAGATACCTACATCTATTTTTCTATTATATTTTTGTTATGAAAAAGATCTATTTACATATCCTACATAACTAACTTAACATAAAAGGTTCCTAAATCTAATTAATTTCACAGCTGACTTTTTATACCATCCCAAATAATTTTTTGTAAAACGTACATTTTAAGCTAAAAGTTAGATAGAAAAGGCAAACAAATTAAAATATGTTATGTAGCAAATAATTATTTTGTAAAACCATTTTCATAAACAATTTTAAAATACCATATTTTTTAAGATATTGTTTTTTTTTTATTATGGTTTCATGATAACCGTCCTTTAACATAAAGGAATCATGTTATAATGGCACAAGGCAGCTTCAATAACATATTACTACAACCAACTAATATATTCGAAAATACGAAAATCTATAACTAAGTCCTTTTTTATATAAACCAATTCATATGAAAAATAATTTCCATGTTTTTTTTCAGTGTAAAATTACACTATGTATTCAAAAAATAATAAATATATCACATAAAATAAAATAAAAATCTATCTAGTATTGCATTTTAATTTTTGAGAGTAAAGAACGATATGGATGTGATTAATTGTTTGGTCGTGAATTAGTGTAGATAGTTGAGCTAAAACACTAAAATGTAGAACAATGGTACGACTAATTGACAACATCCTTTCAATTTGAAAATTCCGAGCATCAACTCTCTGAGGCAAAGTGAGCCGCTATAAAAGCATCTATAAAAAATGAAAGTAGAGTGGACACTGCTCTAAAGTTTTGATAACAAACTAAATGTCAATGAGTGTAACCTTGTAGAACATTTTTTGTTTTTTTTTTATCACAGTGATACTGTTCGTTGTTATCTTTAAATTAACAACACAGATAACGTTTTATCTGTGATAATAATTTTTAATTAAATAACTAACTCATGTTTGGATTTAGTTTTGTATATTGATTTAACATATTATTTTTTTATAAAACAATTTTAGTAATCATAAGAATAATATTGTCAGTCCAAAAAATGTCAGAACCTTTAATATTTTGAACCATACCAATATTATAATATATATTATTAACAGTCTAATGTCTGAAAAATGAGTTAGAAAATATTTTTATTAATAACTTTCCCACAATTGTTACTGAAGATGGAGTTGGAGTCAAATTAAAAATAGATTTTTGTAGTATCCCTTTTAACTACCCTTGTAAGTTTTTTGAAAAAATATTTTTAATTAATATGTTTACACAATTCAGAGTATTTACAGCTATCAAATTTTAAAATAGAAACTTAATATAAGAAAAAAAAACGAAGAATAGGAAAGTAACTCTTCTAACTCATTTGTAAATTCTATCGTTCTATTTAGATGGAAATATTGAAATATATGTTAAAAAATTGGAAAATATGTTACTGTCTTAATAAATAAAGTTGAAAACAAAATAAGATTATATATATAATACAATATAAATATTATGTACTTATACACAAAAACAATTTACATTTACACTGACGAAAAAATAATGACATTTTTTTATAAAAATTATTGAAAATGCTCAATTAAATAGTATTATACTATTGTAAAGTATTATATTTTCCCCATTTGAAGGCTACACTGGTTGACATTTAGTTCTAAATTGTGAGTTCCCATAAGAACCTATGTAATTTCTTATCAGTGTCTATTCCGTTTTCATCTATTCTGTGATAATACTATACTTATCGCCTTAACTGAGGCCAGAAGGTTGGAGGAAAAAGGTCGATTTTTCCACCACCTTATATCTATCTATATTTCTTTTTATTAGTTTTTTTTAGTTAACTCTAATCTTACGTTATTCCTGGCATATTTTAATATGTACAACACTTCTACATGAATAGTCCTGAAAATTATCGTTAAGAAACATTTTATTTTTTATTTCACAATGTTTTATAAAAACTAATCAATAGACAATTTATATGCTATCTATGATATTATAATTTAGTAAAATGTCATAAGAAGTTTATAATATATTTTTAACATGAAAAATGTATTGACATTTTACGTAATGAAAATAGTTACAAGATACCATTGGTATAATGTTGTTTTCCTGAATGCTTTTTGATGAAAATATTTTAGCTCGAAAATTGTTATTTATGATAGGACTGCGCGAGAACGTATTAGTTCAACCACACGTAGAAAAAAAGGGACAAAGATAACAAATCTTGGTTCTAAATATATGTGTTATTTTTACCCTATATACCGAAGACTGGAGTTTCTACGTTAAATTTGTTTTTTTTAAATTGAATAACACCGCTGAAATGTATTTTTTTTAGTCAGTAGTAGTCATAGGTAAAAAAATAAAAAAGACTTTTTTACTACTTTTTTTACTGCTTTTTACTACCAATATTATAGAATCATTTTTTTTACCAAAGTTTACCATGGCGATATTGGATAATATTTGATGATATTGGATGACCTTGAATAGATATTACTTCAATTCAGTAGATACATACCTAAAAAAATATAATTATTTTAATTACAATCGGTACAAATAATATGTTAGCAGTTTCAATTGATAGTAATTTTCCGTTAATGAATAATAATTATTCATTAATTATAATTGATAATCAAATACACTGAATAATTATCATAGCCAGAAATAAATTAATGGGAGGGTCTTACAAATGTATTGTATAGGTATATCATATAATATGAAATCAGTCCTGATAGTACCTTAACGGTCTCGAATACCCTTTCAATCCTCCACCAAGATCGCCTTTATTTTTAATTCTGACAAATACGTTATTTACGAAACATTATTTATTGTACATTGAACAATAATGATATGATTTCTAAAGCTTAAACTTGTTGATAATAATTACCAAAATAATAATAATAACTAGAAATAGGTATATTAAATATATTTTTCAGATAAGTTTATAATAATAATTATATTAGTTATTGTAGACAAACTGTGATATAATATATTAGTTTCAAAGAAAATAATTATTATTAAAATATAAATTTTCTATAAGTGTAACACAATGAATTATGACATGTATATAACTATATAGTTTTGTACAAATCATTACTTCGTATACGACAAATAGAAAAAACAGCAAACGCCCAAAATATCTGTACTATATAGTAATATTAAGTAATTTTAAGAGAACGCCATATGCTCACACACAGGTGAATTTTATTATTTTAAATTGAAACTCACAATAATCAAATTAAAATATTGAATTGATAGTTATGATCATTTTAATATAATACTTATATTAATAACTTACTAAAATAGTTATTTATTGTTTTTTCTACGATATATATATTATAGTTAATTAGTGTTTAGGTTCAAAGTGTACAGAATCGAAATTACTTGAAATAAATTTGTCTATACAAATCTGGTAGTAAAAAAGGTGTTGTTATTTAAAAAAAATAATTTTGCATGTGCGTACACTAAAAGGGGCAAAGTTTAAAAATTGCCAAATGATGTGTGTTACAAAGCACAAATTTAAAATGTAATATTGTCTTTTCAGTATGCTTGAAATATAGCCGGTCTAAAATTAAAGAGCCAATGTTATTTCATAAAATTCCAGAGTAACACTTTTATAAATTAGCAATAGGTATACTATATATTAGTGAATAAAGTTATTGAACAGTAGATATTTAATATTCTAGATGCATTAAGTTATTAAAGTTATACAATAAATAAGTAACTCTGTAATAGAGGTAAAAAATAAAACAATTGTTTTGAAACGTTTTTTAAACGAGTACCTACTAACTATTGAATACACCAATATTATAACCGATATGTCTTCAAACAAAATTTAAGTGTTGCATTATTTTAAGAGAAAAAGTTTTAAAGATATCACTTTCCGTAAAACTTTTCAGGTATATCAATGTATAATAAAAATGCCATTATGAAGAAAGCTTTGAAACGAACGTCAAGTATCGACATTTAAAATTTGCACGGTTTGTTCAAACTTCGTATACTCTGCGTTTTTGTTTTTCATTCTCGGGATATCGTTCAATGATCATTGCATTAGTTATAAGCATATTATATAGAGCTGCCGATTGGTCACTTTTTTTACTAAAAGTCAATATAATTACTTTTGTTATAGATTATTAAACATAATTATTTTTATATTTGAAATTATATTCATATTTCTCATAAATTCCAAATAATACAATTAATATAGTATTTTTAAAACTAAATAAGAAAGAAAAAAATGTATAGTAATAATATATTTTGTAGTTTTTATGACTTATCTTCAAATATGTCCGCACCTATTATATACATTTCACATATATTGTAGTAGAGTAGTTTATGATGAATTTATTCTATAATGTTTTTTATGGAAAATTTTTATTTTCTGATTGCAGTGTTGAATATTCAAGTATATCTTAAGGAGGAATGTCAATAGCTCGCCAGTAAAATATAACTATTGTCAGATTTAAATATATTTCGTTAATAAATTCCGTTTCCTTGATTAAATATGTATAACACCCCATTTTTTACAACCTATTATTTTATTGTATTTATTAAAACACTCAACCTAGTTTATAATGTAAATAATACACAATATTTGAACATCTAATAAAACTAGCAGTACGAATATATAATAAAAGCGTACTTACAACTGATAGGGCAAAACTGTATGCCGAAGAGATGCAAAATCAATTTTAAACCACGGAGGAACGTAGAATATCGATAAGGATATCGTAAATAATGGAATATTATAATAGATGATGTGGATTCATCATATACAATAAAAATATAAAGAATCAATAGAAACTAATCAATAAGCTGCCAAAAAGAAAAGTTCCATGTCCAGAGAGCATAATGAATATCTGTCTTTAACACTGTGACAAGAATGTATGCTGCAACATTTAAAATACTGCTGTAATATTTGCTATTGGAAAAATCCAATCATAATCATAACACCAACAGTTGACAAATATCTAAGGAACCGACCATTTGCCCTTATAAAGACCATGGAAAAATTTTTTGTTGTGCTAATATTGGATAAATGAAGGTAGCAATTATGCTAAAAATCCGAAACAAATATTGTTAAATATATATATAATGGCCAGTATTACTGTTAATAATAACTATAATGTATTCAGTATATTTTAGCAATATAGTTTCAAACTCATATTATTTCTTCTAAGTTATTAGTAATTACTAATCCTGAATTACATTTTCAGATATTTAAACCCCAAAAAATTAAATTCCATAATTTCTATAAATAGTTCAAAATTGGACAACCTAATTTTGAAATTTTTATCGTGCTTTTTTAGAACTAAAATATATATTCAGTCTATACTTAAATCATTAAAAAAATCCACAAAAAAAAAAAACAAATTACAATATTAAAACAAATATCAATACATGTTATATATTGTACTAGCTGAATTATTACCCGGTGTTACCCGGAAAAAAATTATGATTGTTCAACTCATTTTGGACGTAACTCACTATGGAAGCAATATCTTTTTAAGTATAAATCGCCTAAAATTACGTTCAAAATATTTAAATTTCAGTAAGAAGTGTTATCTAAAATATTTTATTAAACCTTCAAATTTTTTAAAACTCAACAACCTTTTTTTTGAAAAATCCTTTCACAGTGCTCGCTATGTTGTATAAGGAAATCTATTCAAAATTTGAAATCTCCAGACCCAGCGATTTAGGCTATGCATTGATACGACTCAGTTTATCTTTTTATTTATTAAAGCTGTATCCATAAGGCGTTGCCCGTGAAAAATATTGTGAGTATGGAATTCCTTTTGGGTATTACACAGCGGGTATTACATAGCGGGTTATCCGTTGCGGCTTCGCCCGCAATACTTTAGTGTAGTGAATATATGAGTTAATGCAATAAAAATTTATAAAATTTTCTCAAAGATAATGTCAACAGTGGAATACAAAAACCCTTGTTCTTGTATTCTTGATTCATTATCGTGGTAAAAAAAAAAATTTTATTGTCTAAGCATGACGAAAAAAAAATATACATCTATATCCATCTGTATATATATCAAAGAAGAAATATTAACCGACAATAAATATATATATAAATATATATATATCTACATCTATATTTGTATATATAACTAAATACATATAAATCGTTACCGGTCAAATCGAATATAATATAATATAATAGATATGCAATTACAAGTACCATTTTGTATTTTGCCTATTTCAACCCCTTATAATTAAAATAGGATTTTCAAAATCCTTTTTTATTGCATGTCTAGACTATGATACAAACATACCCTGAACATTTCAAGTCGCTATCATAGCTTAGGTTGGACGTTGATTATAGAGTCAGTTAGTCAAGACTTCTTTTATGTATACAAATAAGTACATATATTTAATTGTCATAATATACTGAAATAATACATTTTGTCCAAAAATTTAAATAGCTAAATTCAAAAAATATTTTTTAAAAATTAATTTAATCAACATAATAGTAAAATGCGAATACAGTCAAAATTTTCAGTCTTTCACCCTGCTTTTCTTCCGAAATTCCAATACATTTCTTACCAATATAATACTACCTATTGTTGAAAAATTTAAATGACTATATTAACAAAAAGTTGCAGATTTTTCATATTTATTTTATATTTTAATATAGTTAGAACCTAGAAATAATCCTTTTATGAATTATATATTTTAAAATTCTAATCCCTATTGATAATCTATAATTAAAAAAAATATAATAGTTAAATACACATTTTGAGAAACTATTAAAACTTAAGCTCATTTTACTGTAGAAATATACATTGTTGTAGAAACATTAAAACGGCTATTTAAAAAAATTGCGTCTACTGATATTTGAGATTTTTAAATATATATATTTAGAGTTACGTACCTAATTTTAACATAATATACAATTTGCAATTCTTAAAATCTAAAATTAACTCTTTTTTATAGAAAAAACTTTAAAATTGAAAATTGCTATAAAGAATCCAATATTTTTAATTTTAGATTAATTTTGTACTTATATGGTATATAATTTTAAGTGACGAATTTAAGTCACTAGCATTATGATTTATTATCATTATCAATTATAATTGATTAACTTATGGACAGGTATGGGTCCAAAAACTAAAATTTGGGGGGGGGGCATTTTTTCAAAAAGAAAAAAGATAATACACAATAAAAAAATATTTTTAAGTAATTTATTAAGTAAAATTAGAAGTTTATTAATTATTTAAAATTTTTTTAATTAAATAACAGTCATAATAATAAACCCAAATAATGTCATTACGACATTCGCCGTGTCAAATACAGACATAAATTGTATAATACGGCTATACGGATTGAAAATAATCGTATCTTTTCGTCGAACATTTAAACATTTCTGCCGATAAATCGATTTACTATTATAGGTATATATATTTACTCGCAACTCGCCAAAAATATTATCGTCAATCAGTTTATATTAAATTGCTATTTAATATTCTTAGAAATAATATGGGAATTATGTTTTTATGAACAGGTGGCGATGTAGTTTAAGGGTACACGTATATATGCGTTGTATAAAACAAAATATTATCTATTAAACAACATTTAAATATTAATTGTATTAAACAATTTTAGTGCAAAAGTCATTTCTTGAAAAAATTAAAAATACAATTCATGTGTTTATCAATTTTCAAGTAAGCATAAAGAACCTAATTATAAAAGCCCCCCCCCCCTTAGATCCGTACCTGTTTATGGTGAATATTTAATGTATGTATGTAAATGTTAAGTTGTTTTTCTTTACGTGTTGAAAATCGTAATGGGAAAACGAAAAATGTCTGTGTAAAATACTAACTAAATAGGTATAATTTGTTAGGGAGAATGGTGTACAAAGCATGTAAAGAATGGAACACTATTTTTAATATTGTTGTATAAAGAGAACGCCCACAATTAGTTTTAAAGGGGGCTTTGTATAAGCAATTTTAAGGATATTTTTAGACAAATGAAAATCTCACTATTGAAAAATATTTTCATTTCAGAAGTAGTTAAAAAAAAACTCCTATACCAGTAACATATTTTTATTGTGGAGTAAATATGAATAATTATTAAAAAATATGCAAAACCTGTTTCTGGAGATGCATATTTCTTAGAAACTGAGTGATTTTAGCATTTTAGTACCTCTATAAAAATGCTTACATTATAACTAATCTAAGTTCTTACATGAACAATTTTCGATAAAATTATTAGAAGTCGACATATAAGACTTTGAATTTTTGATTTTTAAAAGTCTTATAACTTGACTAACAATAGCTTTATTAAAAATTACCCATTTTAAAATTTATAACATCTTATATAATTTTCAACTTTTATAGAGGTTGTTATATGCAAAAATAATTCAGTTTTCTAGAACCGTGCATCTCCCAAAGCATGTTTTACGTGCGGAAAAAATTAGTGTCCTGATAATAAGTGGTCACCGATGTGTATACGTTATAAAATAGATAGAAGTACTTTATATATAGAATCAGAAATTCAACGGAAAAACTGTCACAAGATATATTAATAATATAATCATTGTACCTACAGTTATCAAATATATATATCTAGTTAACTTATAAGACTTTGAATTCTTGATTTTTAAAAGTCTTATAACTCAACTAACAATAACTTTATTGAAAACTGCCCATGTAAAAATTTAAATTTTATGATATTTAATTTTTAGAGGGTTTTGTATGCAAAAATATATCAGTTTTCCAGAAACCTGCATCTCCCGAATCATTTTTTATTCGTGGAAATACGACAGTATGGTGACCTCTTAAATATTATTACTTTTATTTATTATTTTTGTAAAAGAAATACATTTCTCGCTTCACTCAGAATCTAAAATAGTTTATTTACAATAATAAAAATGTATATAAATAATCATGGAAAGAATTAGTGTTATAAAATATAAAATAGCAAACATTTTTAGCAAATACTTGTTATAGATGAAAAAAAAAACAAAATCTAATTTATTTAGATAATTAAAATCAGATTAGAGTCAAATCAATTTTTGTGTACTAATTATCTAACATGTGTCAAAAAAAATCTTAAAAATACAATTTCCTTTGCTAGTCATCAGATATATAACAAGATAAATAATACAAAATGTATGTGAAAAAAATTCCAATGTACTCGTCTTATCTCAATCGCCGGGGCACAATATAGTACCTATTTATATTGAATAGCAATAGATAATTCAAAAATGAATCTCGGCAAAACTTAGTTTGCCTAAAAACATTACATAGGTACTTATGTTACGATTCATAGGTTTCAAAGTGATGGAAAAATATTTAAAATGTAAAATATATATTTTCAGGCTATATTATAATACAGACAGTAGTTAGTTAGCGTTAGTTTATAAAATGTCGTCAAACGGCGTTATAATTCGTTTTAATTTCCGACCGGTGGATGTTTTCGTAAAAAGTTTAATATTGAGATTTACTGGAAAATGTTTTTGGGAAAGTTTTTCGTTTTATTTCTTCACGCTTTGCATCGAAAAAAAATATAGTCTTTTGTAATAATAAAATCCAAACTTTTTATTTTTAAACAAACAAGTAACCGTAGGTATTCTATATAGATAAAAAATAATACTAAAATAATTTTTCTTAATTTTATTTGTATTAAAAATAGAATGTTCATGTAGTTACTCTTTGTAACCTTGCTCAGTAGACTTTTATTCTGAATAGTCAAAAAATGTGGAAACAACACATGTAATATACTAGCGTAGAACAACATTTTAAAAACAATTCCTAAATATATTTTGTTGTAATTAAATATTACAAAAAAAAAAAAAAACAATCAAATTTTAAGTACTTAGATCTAATCACATTAATAATAAAATGTCGCCAGTCTAATTCGTAAAAGTCCTAACTCCAAAAATATAATTTTGTGATTGTGTTTTTTTTAATTATAATAATTAATAACGCATCGTTTAAAAGTATGCCATCATAGAATAGCTGAAATCACCAATGCACGAAGACATAATAATACTTGGAAATACTTTGTATTAGATAATGTACAGTATCGGATCGTATTAAGGAGCACAGATGCACGTGCACCACCTACAATTTCAGTAATTTAGAGTGTTTATATATTAAATTATTATTTGTTTATCACTGTTTTTTAGTATTTGTCATGCCCGTGAATATTATTATTGTACCTATATATTACGCATCGTACCGCTATATTGTTGCCTGTTGATTGCTGCAGGTAGCCGGTCGTTCGCGGCCATAGATTACATTTAAATAGATTGCATATAGTGGTTTCGGCCCCTGTCCCGACGCTACCGCAGCGTTGTCCGTTGTGCGCCCTTGAAAAATGCATGTATGATGCGCCATTTACACATGGACAGTTGTATTTTATTCCATCTCCGGCAAAAAATACACCGTGCAAATTATAATATAGTATCGCGCACAAAACTAGTTTAAATCACCAACTATGTATATCTAACTATATTCTGTGCTCGTATGTCAAACGACGTTTGTCGTTTGGTGCAGTTATTATCTACCCATTTTCAGATGTTATCAGGATATCACTTATCTAGGTTATATAGACATAAGGTAAATTGAATTATTTTTTATATGAAAAACATCACGTTGGTCATTACAGTACCTACCTATTATATCGACATTATAGAGAAAATAACATAATATAATATTGTAAATACATATATTTGTTATTAATCCGTAGTATTTCTTGGTTGTACCAGATATTTCACCCATGAGCCGCTACTGATAATATATATTAATTTTTGGCCCCGATAGGTCCAGCGAGTTACCGAGTTCAACTCGTCGAGCCGCGCGATATTTGGCCGATTAATTAATATTGAGCCAAGAATGTAAAGTAAGAGTTGGAAGGTCTTAACATTCATAGCAATTCAGCTCACAGTACAATTTAATAAAGCTTGTAAAGCTGTAGTCTGTAGAACTAGTATGTAATATACTAATAACTAATAGTGATACCGTAAATAATCATACGAATACGGAATAAATAATATATTTAAAAAAAAAATAAATATATATATATATTATCATATGGATCGTCATTGATATTTTAAGTACATGTATGTGTAATGTATAGTTGAAATATAATATGTACCTATGTAATTTATAACTTGTAAAACTGTAAAACGTAATATGAGTCGTGACATTTACAATTTTTTTTAAAGGGCCGCCTATCCTTTTCGGGCTTGTGAAAATTCTAGAAATTGGTGGTCCGGTACTTTTCCTATCCGACGTTCATTACTATTTATTATATTAGATACCTCTGTCCTACACGAAAATTGATTATATTATGATTTAATGATTCGTTAATAATATTGATTACAGAGAGAAAAATGTGGAAATTGTCTACTTTACAGGATAATTCGATTTTTTTACACTTTTTACTACATTTTTCGATGAAAAAATTCTTGAAGTCGGAATTTGGTGATCGGACTTCATTTTTAAGTTATGGTGATTTCAAATTGGGCGATTTTATCATATTTCTTTAATAGGTTTATTTTTTCCAGTTTACCAAAAACGTACTATAGTCTAATGGCACATTACAGCAGTTTAAGGTTCGCGTTAAACTCTTTTTTCAGATTAATTTTTTGTACTTTTTTTTATTTTTTATAGCTTATCATGTAATCTATCATATATTTATAAATAAATTATAATTCAATCATGTTATCAAGTGTTAGCTTATAAGAGAATTCGATATCCGTATTTGTTGTTTCCGTCAAACCAAGTGTTAATATACGAAATTTACGTTCAATATTTGTATCACAACTGTGTAATTTTTAATATTGTAGTAAATTAACCGTGGCGTAGGTCGTACACTATATTATAATATATATAATTGGTTATATAAATAAAATAGCATAAAATCATCTAATTTTAAATCGTTATAACTTTATACAGGTCCTACCACCAAATTATAATTGCACCATCGTTTTATGGTCGAAAACTACATAATGTACAAAAATGTTTTTTTTTTTTTTTAAAGCGAATTCTCCAGTAAAGTAAAAATATACCCATTTTATATTTTACATAACTATTCTATAATACTTACGTCTTACATGTTATTAAACTATTAAGCATATCATAAATTTCGAATATATTATATAATTGAGTTATTCATTGATTATTAAATATTTTAAACTAACCGAATACGCTTTATAAGGAACTGCTAAGTGGCCGTATATATATATTACTCGTCTCTTAGAACGGTTCAATGGCCTAGTTTACCCGTCTACCTGATACACGTACTAAGAGTTTGATCCGCGTTAAGTTTTCGATGTAAACAGGAGCGCATCAATATAGTCTGATACACTCGAGCAATTCGTATCAAACCAAATTCGACGAGCACCAAATACAAAAATGAATTATTTCAAATTTATGTTTAATTTGTTTATTTTAGGTGATTTATGACACAGTTATCATCACTTATCGACCGATTGCA
This sequence comes from Pemphigus obesinymphae, assembly GCA_025469235.1. Classification (NCBI taxonomy): domain Eukaryota; kingdom Metazoa; phylum Arthropoda; class Insecta; order Hemiptera; family Aphididae; genus Pemphigus; species Pemphigus obesinymphae. The sequence goes on along the minus strand of JAIPRL010008686.1, from coordinate 6,185 downwards.
CATGTGTTGATAATAACAGAATAATAATACACACGGTGTAAATATGGACGTATCAAATATTTGATGCGGACCTACTTAGTGCGCACCAGCTTAGTACCTGTTTCGTTATGTTCTTCACATAATGTTTGTTGAGAACGTTATTAGAAAAGGATATATAAAATAAGCATATTTATTAACTTTTAATGTATCATTTTTAATATAACAAAAAGCACATTTTTACAATACAATAATTAAAGTATAAATTTAAGTTTATATATCCTTTTCTAATAACGTTCCCAACAAACATTATGTGAAGAACATAACGAAACAGTACCCATGGTGTAAACTAGGCCATGTGAGTAGGTACCTAATAACATTAGGCTATGTAATATTGTTTACTTGCCATTAGGTCAGACCAATTTCGCATGCATTGTACCTATGTAATATTTCGAATTAGTACGTAGACCATTAGGTACTATTTTCTTGTTAGTTTTTGTTTTTATTTTATTTTTAAGTACTTATATAATTAAAAATCTGTTTGGCGTTTATAATGTAAATAAATAAATTCAACTCAAATCGACGAAAAATATAAACGTCAATATAAAACTTAACTTAATTTATATTTATGCAATTTTAACATAAAAACTCATGAATTATAAAAACAATATTTATCTTGACTATTCTTGAATAAGTTTAGAAAATATTTTTTTATCAGGATTACATTAAAAAATTGCATTATTATTATCTAAGGATCGTTTTATTAAAGAGAACAATACATTTTCTCGTCGAAAGGATTAAGATTTTGATGTGGGTACCTACAGTTTACACATAAAAGTATATACTTACAATAATATCTATATAATATAAGAACATATTTTGTTCTAAATATTCTACGGAACATCTATAATCTGGCTATAGTTTATTCGTAAACAAAATACAATAAAAAAATTTTAACTCCAGACAGATTAGAGTATAATTCCTACTATATAGTATATAGCGATTCGTTCAAATAATGAGTAAAAAAAAAAAATAATATGTTTCCTATTAAACGATAAAAATTTCAACAACAAAAATATATAATACAATATTTTAAATTAATAAATAAAATTTATAAAAAAATTAATAGAATTCAATTGAGAAAATAAAATTGGATATTTTAAATCCACGTATGGTGCAACGTTTAACTCAAATGATCGCAATTGCTGTACCACTTAGAGAATAATATATCGTTATTTGTATATGTCGTAGTTCTATTCAATAAAAGTATCCATGCATCTCCATAGTGCAGTCTTGGCTAGTAAATTAATTTAAATGACTCATTACTATAACAAAATCGCGTAGTTTAATTACATTTATTCATGAATAACTTCTATTTATTCATTAAGTAATTAAGTAATTTTAATAATTTTACTAAAACACGATAAGTACTTGAAAATTACTTTAAATTATTCGAGTTTTTTCGATGTCATTATTTGAAAGCATAAAATATGTAGGTTGAAAATAATTTTGAAATTTTGAAATGTAGTAAAATTACAACATAATTTTTTCACTAAAAACACTCCACTCTCGAGTTCGTAAATATTATCATTTTTTATATTTTGTAGACATTTTTACTGTGCAATTATTGTGAGAAGTTTTGTTATAGAGTGTAAACGTGTTTTAATACCGCTAAAATGGGTGTGTAAAGAGTTAATTTTTCGATTTTTTTTTTTTTAGTAGTATTCTTAAGAGGACGTCATACCTAAACAAAAATGGAACCAATGCTCGAGAGATGATGTGAGCCGTATTGGAAGTAACCCCCTCCAATGTACCGAGTCACTCTAGGGCCTATTGACGATACTCAATATAGACTAATAACAGGAGCAGCACATGATGTAGTAATTGGTGCTTGTCTTAATATTTATATTTCTTCATAATAGTCCACATTGTAATAGTGTACTACTATAACTACTATAGTGTACTACTACTATAATACCATATACGCCACGGCCACATGGGAACATTTATATCTAGTATATGGTTAGTATGGGTATGATTTATAGAGGTCGCGTAATACGTAATAACGGGCGGGACCATTTTCCTCCGAAAATCGAATTCCATTTTCTTCCACAAATAAAATATAATTTTCGTCCAAAAAATGTAGTTTTTTATTTTATATAAAAATAAAATAATAGGCAATACACTATATACTTATTAGTTTTTTTTTATCGAACTGTAACAAAAACAAAATATATAAAAATAACAATTAAAAAAAAAAAAAATCAAGTAAAATTTATTTTAACATTATACTTAAGAAATTTAGTAAGTATATTCAAAAATAAAGATAAATTATTGCATTTAAAAGACGATTCTACGTGAAATTTTGTTTAATACAATAAATGTGTGTATATATATATAGAATATGCAAATATATAGGGTATTTTACAAATCTGCAGACAAAAGCAATAACAACTTTATTTTATTTCATTTACTTTTCAATATATTTTTTTTTAATTTCAAACTTCTGCATGTATAATAGTTTAAAATATTTTAGGTTTAATTTTAATTTTCAGACTCTCGAAATATAATATATATATATATATTAGATATAAAATTGTGATTAAATATTTTCAAATTAAAGTTTTAAATAAACATATTATAAATCCAAATTTAAAAAAATGTTTGTAGTAAAATATATTATATATATATATATATACCTACTATATTCTTAAGATTTGGTATATACTTTTAAACAATATTAAAATTTGTGAAAAAGTGAACGATTCTGTAGCTCATATAAAGTTATTTTCACACTTAGCTATTTAACCATGCGCGGTCGTGATTAAAACCACGATGGCTATACGCTTCGAAATGAACAGACGTGTTTAAATGGGTGATATTTTACAATTTACGTTCGCGATTAAATCGCGTCAATAAGGCCGCCTTCGACCGCACCTGTTCAATTTTCGGTTTTTCGGAAGCGGCTTAATGCTAAAGAATAAGCAATGTATTTCCAATCTACTATTTCACACGGCGCGATCATAACGCCATGGTTATTATATTACCATTTATGTACCGCCATACTTATAACAGTAATTACCTATAGAAAATTTACTGTTAATTTGAATTTTCTTTACTAATAAAAATATTTGGCATAAAGCATTGAAATATTGTTTAAATATATTTTTTTATTTATTCATCGTACTAGCATCCAAACAACTCGTACTTATTTTAAGAAATTTATCTTTGTTTATTCTTTTTGTAATTAAAGAATGCACTCAATGTCGTCTTGTTTTTTTAGATTCTAAAATAATTTATTTAATTCTAAATAAAATTAATTAGAGCGTAGAGAGGGGTCTAGTGGTTTTACAATTATGTCAATTTATTTTTATTTTTCTGTCAACACTTTTTCTACCAGAAGGAGTGCTCCAATCTTTACAAGTTTACCCGATTTCCGGTAGAAAATTTCATTTAGTTGGTACTTTAAAGAGATCATTTTTAGATATTCTTAATGGTTTTTTAATGCGTAAGGAAAAACTACCAAAAAATGACGAAAAAACAGCAAAAATACGATTTCGTCAAATCGAGAATGTTCATTTTTTCGTTATTTCAAAAACAATGACTCTAAAATCTTTAAATTTATATCGAATATTTAATTTAGTAATATATTCACGATGATTAAAAAAATTTTAATGTTTATACAATTTTAGGCTATTTATAGACATTTTAGTTTTTGAGGTTTCTATGTCCTTAAAGGGGTAATTTTATGCTTTATGACCTGAAAATTTTATACAGCGTTAAATATACGTTATTCTAACTAAATTAAAGAAATTTCAATAATCCGTAGTCACGATTTTGTTTTATTGACATTTAAATTTTTCCGACAAAATTATCGATTTTGAGGTATTTAAGTCCAAATAGTGAGTAAAATGAGACTTTAAGACCTGAAAAAATGTAATATAACGTTAGTCGTACATTAATTCAACTAAATAAAAAAAAAAATAGACGGAAAAAAAGTATTTTATATTCTGAGCGTAGAGAGGGAACTACCTAGTGGTTTTATAATGATGTTTATTTTTTATTTTTTTTCTCTGTTAAGAAATTTACTACCAGAAGGAGTGCTCCGATCATTACAAACTTTCTTGGTTTCCTGTAGAAAATTTCATCTAATTGGTACTTTAAAGAGGTCATTTTTCAATTTTCTCAACAATTTTTTAATGCGTAAGGAAAAACTACCAAAAAATGACGAAAAAACGGGAAAAATATGATTTTGTTAAATCCAGATTTTTCATTTCTTCGTAATTTCGTAAGATCATATTTATTTCTACATTTGATCTTCGCTGTAATGTTAAACATAGATAGGTATATATACTGAGTATATACTAATATTAAAAGTTATGAATACTACACCGAAGCTAAGCTCAGAATCGTTTTATTGAATGCAATGATTTATCATTGCTTTCAAATGCAATATATCCACCAAGAGTATACTGCCCAGTAGACAAGTGCACCCACCCCTACTGTCACCCAACGAGCGAAGTGCACCTTTTTTTAAATTTAAATTGTTGTTTTTTGTGCACAATAACTATACACAGCGTTTCAAACAAATTACGTTGTTTACACGAGTGAGAAATAATAGTACCTACTTCATTTTATTTTAGACGGGTTTGAAAAACGGGCGCGTTTAAATCGCGTAGTGTAAAAACATACCATCAAGACAATTAAACCGTTAAATGTGAAACCAACTTAATTAATATTTATTATAATGTTGTGAACTACGTTTTGTTGATAAATATGTATTGTGTATATACATACTTAGTATTGATTTATATAATAAAAACATTGAAAAAAAAAACAATTCAGAAGCTTTCTACAAATATCCAAATTTCTAAAAAAATTAACTTTAAGCTAATATATTTTTATCACTAAAAAGTAAAAATATTAGATTCTAAATAATAAATTAACAAAATTACTTTTTTTTAATATTTTTAAATATTAAATTTAATATATATATATTTTTATTTTTTTATTTTTTTAAATATTTTTAACCCTGTGGAGGGGGCTAAGAATACCTCCACGGTTTCCTCATGCCGGTCGTAGAAGTCGACTAATTGAGGTTGTGTCAGGTCAACAGCCGGCATAAAACTTGTCAAAAAGTATGAGAAGTATTAAAAAGATTATAGGCGAGTTTTCCCATCTCGGATGTTCGCGGGGAAAACAAAATTGCGTACTTGGGTGTGGAGATAGCCTAAGGGACCAAGTGACCAGTACAAGCCTGACAGCGACTGCGGTAGCCGTTCCATCAGTTATATGTGCGGGTCTACGCAATGGCCGTGATGTCGATGGTGTAGGAAAAATACGTTAGATTCGGGCTTGAGTACGCAGGATAGGTTCAAAGTGAGAGTAGGTACATGGAATGTAGAAACATTGACAGGTAGGAGTAGGGAGTTAGCAGAAGTTTTGAAGAGGAGGAATGTGAATATTTGTTGTGTGCAAGAAACGAAGTGGGTAGGAGAGAGAGCAAGAGAAATTGGTGAGGGGTATAAAATCATATATTCAGGAAGGACTAGTACAAGGAATGGGGTGGGAGTGATACTAGATGAAGAAATGAAAGGAAAAGTGGTAAAGGTGATTAGAAAAAGTGATAAGGTTATTTTAGTGAGAGTAATATTAGAGGATAAGGTATTAAATATAGTAAGAGCGTATGCTCCACGAGTGGGATGTGAGGAAAGTCAGAAAGAGGGGTTCTGGCAAAAGATGGATGAGGTAATGCAAGGAGTACAAGGAAATGAGAATGTTGTAATTGGTGGGGATATGAATGGACATGAAGGCTGTGATAGAATAGATTATGATAGAGTACATGGAGGGTATGGGTATGGAGAAAGAAATGAGGCTGGAGAAAAAATACTTGACTCTGCATCAGCGTATGAATTAGCAATTGTAAACACTTATTTTAGGAAGAGGGAAGAGAATTACATAACTTATAAGAGTGGAGGGAACAAATCACAAATTGATTATTTTATGTGGAAGAGAGGGGGTTTGAAACAGTGTAAGGACTGTAAGGTGATCCCTGGGGAAAGTGTGAGAGCACAACATAGGATAATGGTTATGGATATTTGGTGTAGGAAAAAGAGGGTGTACAAAAAGAAAAATATAGTTAAGGAACCTAGGATTAGGTGGTGGAAACTAACGGGTGAAAATGAAAAAGTATTTATAAGAAAGCTAAT